>JAUKNM010000056.1:42500-87500 GCA_030765045.1 Tenodera sinensis | reverse complement strand
AAGAAGAGCGTGTGAGTTCTTCTTAATTGATAAGACATTGTTTATAATTTTGTGCGGCGTTGGAACCATATGAGACAGAAACTTACTGCATAGAAATCAGATGTCTTTTTAAAACACAATTTATTTCAAATAACCCTTGTTTTGTGGCATAATCCATTTAGGAGGGTTCTTTTTTTAATGTTCCATTTATATGACTTGAACATCTAAGGTTATATCGGTGGCTTTTCACCTTTGGAACAATTGCTCAACAGTCATTATGTTCATTCGCTTTACAGTGGTCTTTTAATCTTTGGATTGGTATTACTTTGGCTTATTTTGCTAATTTCACACACACACATTCCCACTCTCATTCACACTTCCAGACCTTAGGGAGGATTTGAATGAAAAAGTGAAGAAAAATATTCACCCTCCCGTCAGGAATGCAACCTAAGGCCTGAGGATTTGAAGGTTAGCATGCCAACTACCACGGCACAGAGACAGCAATTTAGGAGTTATTCGTAGTGTTAAGTTTGGTTCCTTTTTCAGGTGGTACCATTGTTTGTCGCAAGTCATAGAAAGAGCGGAATTTTAAAGCCTGCATATAGTGAACCACTTTTTTAGAACTTACGAACCAATGTTTAATGAAACTATTTTCGCGGACGTTTACCTTCAAAGAAGATAGAATGACAAACTATTGAAACAATAGTTTTTAGGTGGTTTTATAACGATAAATGACAGTAGGTGAGTAATGTGAATGCAACAGAGATTTTTAAACTCTAGAAAATGGAAATGTTAACTTTACCACACTAAGAGAAGCTGTGGAAAGTGAAATTAGCATCCAACTAATGCCACTGTGTGAAACATAATACCGTATGAAAATAAGTAGAAACAAAGGCGGAAATCTTGCTAAAGCACTTTGCCCCAAGACTGTCTACGTTAGCTATGTTCATGACGTTTGCTATCTGCCATGTTTTTGTTTAGCTTCTAGCCACGGTAAAACACGCACACAGTGGGCAGCATGTGTGGCTCCATTGCAAGTGATGAATCGCGAATCCCTTACCTTAATTGCTTCATAGGGAACTCCTTTTCTATGTTCCTTTAATGACATAATTATACAGGTTAGGTTTATTTCTGAGCCACGTGATCAGCCATAAGCGAACAAATAAGCTTTCATGTAACTGGGCTGGAATTTCAGCCGCGGGGAATACAAAACGTTAACTAATTGAACATGAGGCAATTTTTAAGTATCTACATCTGTAGTCATTTCAAATCTAATTTTTTTTCTGAATTCTTTAGCATGTAAATTACCCCATACATGCTCTCTCAATTTTCTGTGGTAACAGCATGTTCTTAAAATTGATTAAAATGTCTGTATGATGCTAAATTACGTGAAATATTTGACATTCTGTTTCGTACGTTTTACGACATATTCATGAGGACAAATTGTGTTCCTTGTCATCAACATTTGCCTAAAATAAGCGATGCGTGAGCTAAAAATAATTTTCAATTTTCTACTTACTTTTAATAGACTTTTGAAGGTCATATCAGTGGCTTTGACTTGAGAAACGGCTAAGTGTTTTAATACTCTTGAACACTAGGTTTTCTTTCTAATATTTTACTTCCTCTACCACTCAGCTATACCAAATAAAGGAAGCGTTCTAATACACACAAAAATTGATACCAAGATCTTACCGGAAACACACGTTTTAGGACTCTCTGAATGCCTCCGAAAGCATTTTTTAAACAACGTGCGTGCGCGTGTGTGCGTGTGCTTGTTTGTGCGAGTGCGTTGATGCGCGCGCGTTGGGAACAGCAGAACCCAACAAGGAAGTCGGTATTTGAGGATGCCACATAAAGATACTAAAGATAAACCCTGGTCCCAAATATTACATTGAAAAAAAGTATCCTTATTTTTTATTTCATAAAAATGGCTCTTAACCGTTGTGATATACATGTTGAAGAGGTGACAAGATGTAATTTAAAAAAATAAATAAATAAAAATTAACGTCCTCCAACATTGTGTCATACCGCACGGTGAATGAATGAAATGGGTGAAATTATGCTCAAATGAACCCGAGGTCCATGGAGCTTTAAGTTACCCGACATTCGTCTTCTGAGGGCAGGGAAACCCTCGGGGGGAGGGGAAAAAAAAAAAAGAAAAAAAGAAACTTGCGCGGATAACTTACTCTAAGCGAGATTCGAACTCTCGACCTATTGAACGTTAAGCAGACACGCTAACCATCACGCTACCGAGGCGGACAGCCTCAAGAGGTATATCTCGCAATTTCGGCAAATAGCCTGGGGAGTCATCATCAATCCGAATGACATTCTGCATAACCAAACTGTACGAGATAAACATTACCCCCCCCCCCAAAAAAAAAAAAAAAAAAAAAAAAAAATCTAGATTTCGTTAAAGTAACAGAATGTGTAAAACAAAACCTTCTGGTGGCGTTAACCATTTCTGAGATATGGGTTTCCGTGTTCAAACACACACTTTTTTCAAGCGGCAGGTCCATGTTCGTTTTTCTCGTGGCCATTCAGAGCACGAGATCTGAGTCATCAAGTTCACTCACTTTTTAAAAATCTGACTACTACTTTGGCCTACTCTACTTTGAGATAAATCTTCGATACCTTTACATTTTTAAGTTCGGCTTATTGGAAGTTGTTGCATGATAGGAGTTGCATGATCATACTGTATGTAAATATAAAAGGTGTCCCCCCCCACCCCCCCCCAAAAAAAAACACTGACAACGGTTAGTATGTTGTGTGGGACGGCAAAGTGATTGGTTTTTGAAATAGGAACCCCTATCCGGACACACACGGTCTGGACACTGTACCGCATTGAAATGTGAGATGGCCGTACGTTCACATTTCATCAATAAATCCAACTGCGACCTGTCTACATTAGAAACGGGTTTTGAACTGTGGACCTCCTACGTCATTGCAGAGCCTATATCGGCGGTAGTGAGCCTTATGCACATACCCAACATGTGCTGTTGGCTTTGAAGATTTTCAATCGCTCCGTGAACTCCAGCCATAACGTTCTCCGTTGACTTCTCGAATTGTGGAGAGGTGTCACATCTGGCGACTGTACTGGCCAAAGAACTGGTCCTCCTCTACCATCCATTGATTTGGATATACGACGTTGAGGTGATTCCGCACATTTACATACAAGTGTGGTGGAGCTCAAGGCGGCCATTTCAGTAGCTGTGTTCTGGTACATGTCGCACTGCTGTTAAAAACGTTACTTTACTGGAAACTGCACAAGTAACGCAGTAGGATGCGTATCAAGGAATCTGCGGAGCAATTTGGCGGTATATATAGGTGTGCCAAGAAGCACCGAAGACACAGAGTATGTTGTTCGGGACGTCAAACTGATCGTTTGTAAGACAGGAACTACTGTCCAGAAATGCACGGTTTGGACGCTGTAGAATAATCGAAGTGTGAGATGTGTGTGCGTTCGCTTGTCGTCAATAAACCCAACATCGAGCTGTTTACATTACAAACGGGCTTCGAAGTGCATACCTTCTATTCAGTGGCGGCTCGTGCCTTACAAAATAGGTGAAGAAGTTCACTTAAGCATGCTGAAAATACAATGCAAAGCCGGTGTACCGCGGTCCAACATTTTTTACCAAGCTTTTTCTATCCAATGGAGCTATACACAAAACAAACTGTCTGTCACACTATGATTGGTCCAATACATATGACAGTTCGCGTAGTAAGCGAGAGAAATGAACATGGCGGATGCAAGTATATACAGCTTTGTTTTAAAATCAAATTTAAACGGTGAGCCAAACAATGTGCAAAAACTCCCTGAGGAGCATTGTTCTTGATTCTTTTTTGAAGTCCATTCAAATGTCCTGACATATAACTCGCTCCATCGTAACACCGTGGAGCTAATTTACGTTCATAATTAAATTTTTAAAGAAGACCATGCAGCAAAAGGAACACTGTTTCTGCGGACCTGTCAGCACTCACATTATGAAATCCGAAAAATCGTTCAATCAATGTGCTCCCTGTGTTCACGTATCTTACAGTGATAGAGCACTGGGACTGTTGACAAATATCTGTAGTGTCGTCAACGTCAACAGAAAAAAATCTGAGACATTAATTTGAGGTCTGTAAGTATTCCGAAATATCGTACATCCAATCACCTAATTTTGTATAGATTTAGAATCACCGCTGAATAGGTATAGGTACTTTTAATTTTATTATAGTGGTTTTGGATTTCTAATGGGCTTTCAGTACACAAGCTCCTAGAAATTTCCCCAACTTAGCGAAAGCGCACTCTCATCATGACCTCTGAATGTAAGCTCTTGGTTACCTAAATACAATGTTGCTTTAGTGATCAACTGCAGGAAAAGCCTATTTAAAGTCACGTTTTCATTGAAACGCGCATGAAAAAGTCTGCTGTTTTCTTGAAGAGCGTCAGCCATTGTGTTTGTTTTTTGTTTTTTGTTTTTTTTCAAAAGCGTGTAGTTGTAATTTACGTTTTAAATGTTCCGCCGAATCATTGTGCTCGTGAAGGGAACGGGTTGTATTAATGAAATCTGCGAATCTTTCTTTGTCCCACACGATACTTTTGTTCCTAAAAAGTAAACAAGGCCAACGGAATAGCGATTGCAAATTAGGCTGCTGCATAACCAAGAATAGTTATCGAGCCAAGAGCTTTTGAATTTAATGTGATAAGTCTTCCCTATTTTCTTATCCTCTCTTTTAAGGGCTATATCAATGATATCAGTGGGTCACCCAAAGTTTAAAACATCCTTCTTGTCTTCATCTTTCCACCTGGAAAATGGGGTTTCTAACAAATTGCAAACTATACCGTTCACTAGATTCATAACAAAACACTTATATTCCGTAATTTAAATATTAAAAGCAATGGAGTCTAGTCGTAAATTATACCGTTCACAGTTATCTAAAACACCACGTTTTAAGTTTACCACCAGCTCTTCCTCGATGTACTATCTTCTAAGCGCTCGAAAACAGGAACCATCCCCTCTACCGTGTTCTGTGCCTCTACCCAAGTGAAACTATTCCTTGTTTGCCTGAAACATGTGCATGCACATGTTATTTCCCCGTAGTACATCGTTTCGTGACGTCATGTTGCCATGGTAACCAAGCTGTTTAGTGCAGCAGTTTCTTCCGTAATTCTGACTGCTGCACTTGTCCTTGCAACCGACCTGAGGGCGCGCTCCCACCAATTTTCCCTCCCGGCTGCCTGGCTGTAAGTTCCAAAAACAGGTTCCAAACAAAAGAAGGGTTGGTCACTGACCCTGCTAGCAGTTGAAATTTGTGACTAAACTGTTAGAATGGCAGTAATAATACCAACATTAACAAAAATAGAATACTGCTATGTTCAGGTGAAAACCTCTTCACCTGCTTCACTTGAATAGCCACCACTGCTTCTACGTCACTGCAGAGCCTACATTGGTGATGGTGAGCCTCATGCCCATGACCCAATACATGTGGCTGTCTTTGAAGATTTAGGACCGCTCCGTGGACTCGAGCCATAAGGTCCTACGCTGACGTTACAGGAGTGTCATACACCATACTCTTTATACAACTCCACAAAAAATAGTCGAAAGATGTCAGATCTGGCAAGCGCACTGGCCATGGAAGTGGTCCATCTCTACCAATCCATCGATTTGAATATGCGACGTTGAGGTGATTCCACACTGTTACATCAAAATGTGCTGGAGCTCAAGTCAGCCATTTCCACAGGTGTGTCGTGTTAAAACCTTACTGTACTTGAAACTACACAAATAATCAGTAGGATGCGCACCGAGGACTCCATGGAGGAATTTTGCGCATACTCAGAAATGTTATTACTCTCAGGTCGTTCATCCCAGTACACAGATGGCTAAAGGGTTGGACACCTTCCGTATTAAGATACCAAAATTAATGTTAAGATATTGTCATAAGCGTTCGTTCTCAAACTTTGACGCTCTTCAGCGTCCAAACTGTACACTTTCGGACAGGGATTTCTGTTGGAAAACCGGTCAGTTTGCCACCGTGCACAACATACTAAGCATTGTAGGTTCTTTTTGGGACACCCAGTATATAACATGCCTAATACAGTCAATCTGTCCTCATTCATGCGGTTCCTCAAGAATGTTTGTATTACTTTTAATTTTGAGAAGCATCTTTCAGTTACGGAGGTAGTCATGGGCAGTGTAATTAGTAATTTAAGTACTTTAGATATTTCTTTGAAGGCGGTGGTATCCAAACCGAAGGAAATGAAGAACTTCAGAATGTTCAAACAGCCACTTATATCACTTTCACCAAATTCTGGTCAGGAATAGAAAACGCAAAGTTCTGTCTTCAGTACATCTTTACTGACATCGCGGAAAGCTTTACAAAAATTGCGAATGGTATCTAGGGGTAACATTTTTCTGTAATCTTCAAATTTGGCGTGTAGAAACAACTTTGCATCACAAAGGCAGTCGCGCAGCAGCGTGTGTAGGGAGAGGTCGTGTTGTGGCAAGAGCTTGTTCGCTTGTTTCGACCTTCAACCTACGTGACTTTGCACCAGCTATAACTTGCTGGTTTTCATTACACATTTTTGTGTGTTAAATAAGTGTGATTTTCTAGTAAAGTAAAAAATGTATATAGAACGAAAGAACACATTAGTACTAACGTTTGTGGATCGTGATGTGCCGAAACCGTCTCCATACGAACTACATGAATGGATTCACGATATATTTCGATTTGAAGAAGAGGAGCTGGAAATGATACAGATAAACAACTACACCCGGCAAATATACATCCAGTGTAAGGAAGCGATGCGAGTAAAAAGGGCCATAGAGGACACTAACGGTGAGTCAATTTTTACCTATAGTAATGGACAAAGAAGTAAAGTAACAATAACAACGGCAGGTCTAGGGTTTCGTATTGTTAAATTATACCACTTACCCAAAGATTTAAACCAAGAAATTGTACGACAACATCTAGGAAACTACGGCACAGTACTAGCACTATCAATGGATACTTGGGGGCCCACGCTTCGATACAAAATCAGTAACGGAGTACGCACTGCAAAGATAGATTTAAAAAAGCATATTCCCTCATATATAGATATTGCCGGATATAAAAGCTTTATAAGCTATGAAGATCACCCAATTACATGTGCGGTGTGTAGTGAAACAGGACATTTACGAAACAACTGTCCCAGACGGAGGGTAATAACGCAGACACCACGTCTAACAGACCCGCCCACATGGTCTAAACTAGTGCAGGGAGACTTCCCCATTAGACGGGTACCGGTGGATTTGCCACAAGACACAGTTATGACCTCGGCAGAAATGACGACTACTGATAAAGAACAAGTAACTGCAGCTCAGTTTTCAGGAAAAGATACCGTGGTCGAAACACAGAGGGAAACTGTAATCAATCCTGAACAGGCGGAAAATTTACTAATGGATGATGATGATCCACAAAGTGATGCCCCGATAACGAACTTTACCACTATTCCAATGGCAGAGGAGCCCTCCGAGGTGACACCAGAAACTTCAAATATAACCTCAGAAACATGTGCACTCTCTCCAATAACGACAGATATGGAAGTAGTGCCCACAATTTCCAATAATATTAGAAGCCGCGACCCCCGCGTGAAAAAGAGACGTACGGAGAGTAGAAAGGGTAACCGAAAGAAAGAGAAAACTGAAGAATCATTCGAAAATGACCAGGGTACTCCCACACCGATATCATAATGCCTGATGTTTCTTCTTGGCTGTTCCTATTCTACCTCATCTACTTAATTTGCATGACTTATACCCGTATTTATGCCACCTTAAATGTCAATGGTATACGCAGTACTGCTAAACAACACCTTCTCAATAATTTCATTTTCAGCCATGATATTGACATCCTACTCCTGCAAGAGGTGAACACTGATAATTTAAACTTCCTTGGTCCTCAGTATAATTACATTTGCAATGTAGGCATTGACAATAGGGGCACAGCAATAATATACAGATCGACTTTGAGAATTACCCATCATGAGGAACATCCTAGTGGACGCATTTTAGCTATGGTAATAGACAATGACATCTTAGTGGTGAATGTGTACTTGCCATCTGGCTCCAATAAACGACGAGACCGTGAATCTCTCATTGCAGATGATATGCCATATTTCTTTCGTCACAGCTATAATTACTTGTTGCTGGGTGGTGACTTTAACTGCGTGTTACATGCCAAGGACCAACGAGGAACTTATAATCCGTCACCCGCACTACAGCGCCTGTCTTCGGAATTGCAGTTAACTGACACTTGGGAATATCTACATGGAAATGAAGTTCGCTACACTTTCTGTCGTGCTACCTCCGCTTCACGAATTGATAGGATTTATGTTAATGGCCTTCATCGAACCAACATCCGGAATGTCCTTGTTGTACCTGCCGCAATAAGCGACCATCATGCCGGAATTGTGAAGATGACAGCATCCACTCCTTTACCCATCCTTGGTAGAAGCTACTGGAAATTAAATAATGCTCTATTATATTATGAGGACGTACAACAACAGTTTCGTGAAACTTGGGAAAGCCTTAACGTACGAGCGTCCAGGTCTTGCTACCAAGAGCTTCAACAGTGGCTTTTGATTTATAAACCAGCGATACAGTCCTTCTTCAAATGTGTTGGTAAGGCTAAGGCTGCCGAACGAGCTAATAGCCAACACTATTATTACGCCCTGTTACATGATTTAACTAATCAACAGAGGACCGGCAACGACGTCAGTGGCAGGATAACTGCGATAAAATTAAAAATTCGTAAAATTCAGGAGTCCATTTTAGATGGTATACGGGTGCGTTCTCGTGCCCTCTCAATTACTGATGATGAACGTGCTGCTTTGTACCATGTAGCTTCGGAGAAGAAACGACACCAACGTAAATTCATATGTGATATTTCTACTACCAATGCTACTCTCCTACGCACAACGCCTGAAATTCTCCGAGGGGCAGAGGAACACTTCCGACAGCAATATGGTGAACATCCTACTCTTGATTCCTCAAAAAGAGTACTTTATGAGGCTATCAATAAAACTGTGAATCCTACTGATAAGGATGAATTGGACGCACCTATCACCATGGATGAACTTCGGGACGTGATTTTTAAAGCCAGCAACAATTCTGTACCAGGACCAGATGGTATTAGCTATACTTTTTACAAAGTATTTTGGACGATCATTAAAGACCGTCTGCTGCAACTGATGAACGCCACTTTTGCCATGAGCGACCACTTGTCAGGGTTTAATGAAGGAATTGTAATTTTAATTCCAAAATGTATAAAACCACACCATTTTAACAGCTTTAGGCCGATAACACTACTGAATACTGATTTTAAAATTTTTACAAAGATTTTAGCTAACAGATTGCGTAAAGTACTGCCAGCCTTGATTGGACCGGAACAAACTTGTGGACTTCCAGACAGGAAAATCTCGCACAATTTGATACAATTAAGGGATGCTGTGGTATATCTCGAGGAACATCCTGAGGAAGAGGCGGCCTTGTTGTCATTGGACCTCGAGAGAGCATTCGACAATATTGACCATAATTACATTTTTGGTGTCTTGGAGCACATGGGTATTTCTGATCGTATCCTACAAACCATTAAACTAGTGTACAAGTCTGCATACTCCAGAATCCATATCAATGGATATTTTACTAGGCCAATACCCATTTTGAGTGGTATACGACAAGGTTGCCCATTATCAATGTTATTGTTTACAGTTTGCACCGAACCTCTGGTGCGATTGATGAAGAAACACTTATATTCACCTACAGTGCCGACAAGACTGCTCACCATAAAGACTTATGCCGATGACATGACTCTGCTACTCCGCTACCATCATCAAGTTTTCCTACTTCCTCACATATTACAGTTTCATGAACAGGCATCTTGCGCGAAGATTAATTATCAGAAGTCCTCATTGATACCTTTTGGGACCTGGCCTCGGACGTTAACGGTGGATGATGTGCCCATTAAAGACCACGTCACTATTCTAGGACTCCAAATCACCACGAACGTCACAGAAATGGTCAACATAAATTGGACATCTTTACTCAATCGCATCCGTTACTCCCTACAGCGCAACTTGAGTAGAAACCTTAACATTCTCCAGAGAGTTTGGTTTGTTAACCTCATGGGATTATCCAAGATTTGGTATTTGGCCCAAATTCTGCCCATCCCGTTAGAGATTTCCCAGCCCATCGAGCTGGCAGTGTCATATTATCTGTGGAATGGAGATGTATATAAAGTGGCAAAATCTCAGCTGTGGCGTCCCATCATGAAGCGAGGTTTTTTGCTTCAAGATGGATTGTACCGACCCAGAGCGAAAATTCCACCTAGTTTCAGAAACTCGCTTATAATTTGTTTTGAAAATATTCCGTCTGGAAAACCTAAGAAATTGAATTCTAATACAATCAGCGAGACAGCAGGTACGCTTCTAGAAGTTGAAAACTGACTACATTAGCCTTAGGTATGCTTAGAAGAACCATCATGCTATTTTATTTTTTTCCTGCAGATGTTTCAAGTCACACACTCCGTCTTTGGTCCACGCATCATCACCACCACCACCACTGCCGAACAACAAACACACGAAACAGAAGAGAGCAGTTTTTCTTCACATCCACACAGCCAGGAAACTTTTTCGGATAACGAAATGTCAAATTTTCGGGTAAAACAAGCTCTAATCTTACACTGGGGTTGTATTTGCACAATATTAAGCTCAGGCTTGGGTCAACCGCTGTTTTTAATCGCTAAGTTTTCTGATAAACTTAGCAAACTAAACACAACCGTTTTTAGTTCACAAACTTACATTTTCTCTTAACTGTGTTGCACTGCAACTGACAGTCAAGCCAATTAGTTAGTCACTGGAAATCAACAGGTCACAGAACTGTAAGCCCCGTAATATCCATACAAGGAAAAATGCTATCCCTTTGTACTTCAGGTATGCGCGCGTCCTCGGAGGTTGAAATGGCAGTGGTCATTTCCATCGTTCGTATCTCCAATTTGAACCCAGACAATTTCAACTGTGGGTCACTTCTGTGTACTTAAAAGTAACATTCGGGTGTACAAATTTGCTCATAATGATCTAAAAATTATGGGAAAAATCGTGCAAGCAAGTAATTTATAGTAATTCACATCAACCTTAACAACGATATAGAAAGAATAACAAGAGTTTCCACTCCATGACACCCGGACTCATTTTCCTCAGCCCTATGCTGGTCTTAACTAAGAGAGAGGGATAACCTTACAGCTACGCTGTTGTCATGGTTACCGACGAAAACAGACCAGAAAGCGTCCGGGCTGTCACAATCTGAGCCAGGGAGACCGTCATCTTAAAAATTAGCGTACTAAATAGGAGAAAAAACGGAACAATTTTGAACGTAGTTTGTGTACAACAAGTATACCTATATAACGGACATATTAAGACCAAAAAATATCATTTTCAGTTTTTAATTGGGGAGGGGAGGGCGCCGCCCTTGAGCCCCCCTTCAATAGCCGCCCCTGACTGTAAGACTTATTTCCATAAACATTTAATTTTACCAATACTATTGAATAAAACACGAGTGAAGTGTGGATCCATTTTGAAGCACACAGAGCAGTGTGGAAAATTTTCAGAGAAATATATTCACGAGTTGGTAAGTAACATAGTACAACAAATTTGAAGAATAATGCGAAATTCATACGGCAAGTGAATTTTACAGAACCTCTATTGTAAAAGCAATGTAGAGTTTCCTGTTACTATTAGAGCATTAGAGCCACGACGTCTGAAAATTAGCAAAAACAGTATCCGTATCGAGTATCGAGAAATGCTGGTATCAACCCATCAATAGAAAATAAAGCATGTCTGTGAAATTGTTGACGTCAAAATAAGCATTTGACAAGCTGTGTGCTTTAAGGAGGTCTACATGTTTACTTTCTCTATTAGGTATAGTAATTAGGGCAAGTTTTGTATTCGACCCAAAATATCCATGTGGACATTTCACCGGAAATATATGTTTAGAGGCCCCCTGAATCAAAAAGAAAAATCATTTTTAGAAAAGGGTTGGTGTGTGTGTATGTATATATATGTGTGTATGTGTGTGTGTGTGTGTGTGAGAGAGAGAGAGAGAGAGAGAGAGAGAGAGAGAGAGAGAGAGAGAGAGAGAGAGAGAGAGGGAGAGAGGGACTGTGAACAGGATAAATCAAGAACGAAAATTCGGTTAGATGCCAAAGTTGGTATTTAAGTTTGGTATCTTTCTAGGATGCGACACGAAGATTTTGAAAACAATTCCTTCACCCTAGGGCCCTAATGACCTAGTTGTCGACGGGCCCGTAAACCCCACTACTCACTCCTTCACCCTAAACTACCCTTTACATGAAAAAGTTTTAGAAAATTCTGATTTAATCAAAAAATGGCTTAAACGATTTTGATTTAAATGCTATATGTTTAAGAATGGCAAATGAAGTATATGTTTTGAATTTTCTGGATATGGCTTATCTGATCCCCATATAACGCAAAGAAATTCTAATTCACTCACACTTCACTATAATAAATTGAGTTACACTCAATATTTTCCACAACGATTGTTTCGACATCAAATTCGTGTCATCATTTCTAATTTCTTTGTGTTATTTGTGGATCAATTTACTTCACCGTTAATAGCTTCAGGTGTGTATTTTTAAACTATCCGATACTGTTTACTCTTGATAAACCGTAAGTGATGGACCAAATCTTATTATACAATAAAGTGTGCAAAAGTGTAGATCTCGTTAAAACACGAGTTAAGTCCCATTCTTTTTATTTTATTTTTATTTATTTTTTTTTATTTTTTTTTTTTATTTTTTTATTTTTTATTTATTTTTTTTTTTTGGGAACAACTTTGGAGATATAACTCGTTGTTTGTGTGAGTTTTGTTATACTTTTCTCAGATGAAAGGTCTTATTATCCTTTTTATCTCTTGCCCGTGCAAAGAGAAGGAAATTTCTAAGGTTTCACATAGCGGCCAGCTTAAAAGATCCCACTGTCACTTAAAGCCTACTGTACTTCCATTGCACCTACGAGACAATTGGCAAACTATATTCCCGTATTCCCCTTGTACCTATAAGAAAACTAGCAAGTACAAATGTTTATCTCGACTAACATGAAGCAGATAGGGGAATAAGGGTTTATAAGAATAGTAAAAGAGTAGAGAACATAATGTGAGAGCAACACATGACTCGTATGTTATAAGATATTTCTGTCTCTTACGGTTGCGCAGTCACGTCAAAGTCATTTAGAATGAAGAGGTTTTAGAGCTGATACTCAGAAAATTCAAAATATACATTTAAGAGCAATACGTCGAGGCATAGACTGTAAAAAGGTATTGGAATCGTACTGGAAGAATGTGGATCCATACAGCTTGCACCCACAAATTGTTCTTGTGTTTTCAAATATACCTGCTTCTAACGGTTTGGATTCAAATATTTTTATGACAAATGAAATGTATATCATGAATTTTCTGGGAATGTCCTCAGAATTTATCATTATGGATGACTTTTCCATAAATGGTAAACCGTTAGAGATAGACAAACTCTTATTATACAAAAAAAGTAAATCTCTTTAACCGACACGATTTAATTAAGTCAAATACTTGTGTGTGTATGTGTGTATGCATGTGTGTGTGTGTGTGTGTGTGTGTGTGTGTGTGTGTGTGTGTGTGTGTGTGTGTGTGTGTGTGTGTGTGTGTGTGAAACCAAAAAGCCAGTGCGTGAACAGTTATTAAAAATGTCGGATAAATTCCAAAATTTGTACTTAGGTTAACATCTTCCAAGTTTGCGACACACACGTTTTTAAGAAAGGCCATCCTCCTGACTGTCATTTACATTGAAATCTTTTCTTATACTTCATTTTATAGAAAATAGCTGTAACAAATTTCTGTCTATTCGATTTTTAATTTCTGATGCTGTTTACACACATATTTTTATAAAAATTACTATTTTGTTGTTAATGCAGGAGGAGTCAAAAAAGTATTTTCGGTGAAATTTCTACACCAAATTTTTGAGTGTTTCGATGGAATACCATACGTTTACCTACTACATAAGAAGGTGGTAGATGGTAGATGGTAGAGAAATCCTCTCCCATCGTGAAGTACACCGAAAAATCAGCTTTTGTGAGTATAACTTGTAGAGAAATGGTCAGAGGTGGTGATGTGAATTTAACGATGATTCAGTTGTATAGCCCTGTTTAATTTCTATGGTCATATGAGAGACTTCGATTTGAGATATAGGTAATTGGAGTCAATCCTTGCTTAACTGCAGGTTCTCTTAAGCTCTTTTTCTTAATTTCAACTATTAAAAACCGGCATTTTCCCTCATATTAAATTTTCCAGAGTCTGCGATGGACATGGGATGATTTTAATTAACGAATTAAGATTGATGCTCCGCTCTAGTAGGGAATCGAACCCAGGTGCTCTGGGTTAAGAAGCCAGAAGTCTATCCGTTCGACAACAAAGGCAGTTAATGCTGGAAATATTTGCAAGAAAAACTTCTTTTACAATTAATTTATATGGCATTAATGGCTCGTATGGTATTGAGGGCTCGTTTTGGGAGAAAATAATCAGGTAACAAATTGTCCAACATATACACCCACATTGGGTCCAACGTATGACGTGAATGAACAAAACAGTATCAGCGTTTATACTTGTAAGCATTACATATATGTTTATGCATATTCTTTACAGTAATGGTCATTTGCTTTAGAAAACACTGATTCATCTGTCCCTTATTTAACAGTTTTATGCTATATTTCATCAGCGAGCTAATTGTGAACTTACTATCTACACTGGGAAACTATTCTGCTACAATACAATGGTGTATTTTTTTCCTTAAGATTTCCACATCTGTCTAAGTAACACCCAGTCTAGGAATGGCTTGACAAAAATCCTAAGGAAAGACATGAATCAGTTACCTATGTTATATTTGGAGTGAAACGAAGAAGAAATTGGAAATAACTTCTCAATGGATTCTGCTCTGATTGGTGTAAACAAGTAGAGGTGACTAGTGTAATATAACATGGCTAACGACTTGTCCTTTTAGAGGTAGGAGTGAGTGAATGCCTGCAGCGTTAAAATGCCCAATATCCAGACTACTTATGTGAAACATGTATGAAATAGACAACGAAACTAGTCTAAAACATGTTTTCTGCTAATTGCGGTGTTGGATATATAAATAATTGTAAAGTCGTGATTAGACTAAGTTAAAGTGACTATAAAAAGGCTAGATAGATAGAGAGAGAGAGGAGAGAGAGAGACAGATAGACAGACAGACCGACCGACTGAAAGACAGACAGACCGACTGACAGACAGAAGACAGACACACAGACAGACAGACAAACAGAAAGACAGACACACCGGCTGACAGACAGACAGACCGACTGACAGACAGACCGACCGACCGACAGACATACAGACAGAACGACAGACAGACAGACAGGCCGACCGACTGACTGACAGACAGACAGACCAACAGACAGACAGACCGACTGACAGACAGACAGACAGACCGACAGACAGACCGACTGATAGACAGACAGACCAACTGACAGACAGACCGACTGAAAGACAGACAGACAGGCAGACCGACTGACAGATAGACAGACAGACCGACAGACAGACCGACAGACAGACCGACTGACAGACAGACAGAACGACAGACAGACAGACAGACCGACTGACAGACAGACCAACAGACAGACAGACCGACTGACAGACAGACCGACCGACTGGAAGACAGACAGACAGACCGACTGACAGACAGACAGACAGACAAACAGACAGACAGACAAACAGACAGACAGACAGACCGGCTGACAGACAGGCCGACTGACAGACAGACAGACCGACTGACAGACAGACAGACAGAACGACAGACAGACAGACCGACCGACTGACAGACAGACAGACCAACAGACAGACAGACCGACTGACAGACAGACCGACTGACAGACAGACCGACTGACAGACTGACAGACAGACCTACTGACAGACAGACAGACCGACTGACAGACAGGCAGACCGACAGTACCGTTCAGGCATTGCGTAGAAAACAATATATAATAAAAACGTAGATATAAATACGTCTCCATGTCGCTGATACAAAACTTTCATATGAATGTCGTAACTGTTGTTCACTTTAACGACACACGTAAACCATTCTTCACTGCTTCCCATAGGAGGCCGAATTATGTCATTTAGGTCTACACGTTCCCTTTATGGCAATCGTAATTAAAACTTTCATAGCAGCGGCATTGAACCACTCTATTTCACATCGACTATAACGTTGATTCGATTTTGTGTTCAGGCCAGTCACATAGAGAGAGCTGAA
The DNA here is from genome assembly GCA_030765045.1 of Tenodera sinensis. NCBI lineage: Eukaryota > Metazoa > Arthropoda > Insecta > Mantodea > Mantidae > Tenodera > Tenodera sinensis. Next base: position 71,174 of record JAUKNM010000056.1, on the reverse strand, counting down.
ACTCGCTTGCTTTTATAAAGGTGCAAACCTTAAGGAGGGAAAAAAGACTATTATGATCTGAGGGAATGGACACTTTCTATGGACATAAGTGTACACACAAGCAAGCTAAAGGGGCAACAACCTCTCACTCATACAGGTTGTGTAATACGTTCAGCAATATGTAGAACACTTGTTTTATATTGAAAAGCGAAATCTGCCTATAGTGTTAGAATGTAAAGTGTTCACCTATTAATATATAAGTACTAATAATACATTTTATTATTTTTATATGGAAATGGGACATTAATATATCATAAAATAGTATAAAATTACATTGAATTACTTAAAGAGCACAGAAAATGTCATTATAATATGCCATTGGTTGTAGAGTCGTCCTGTGGTAGCCTTTCCTTCAATGTAAGCCACACAAACCACAAATGATTTTAACTTGCAAAATTCTTAAAGACTTTGAAATCGTCTCAACGGCCTTCTTTCTTCTTTTCCCATCAATATTTAAAACTAATCAGCCAAACCGGTGCCTGTAATATTCTGAATCTGTTCAAAGATTTTTACTCCGACTAAAACTTGAGATAAACTCCTGAAAGTAATTTATTGTATAGTTCCACCCTTGTGAGACTTTGTTGGTATAATGGCGCCTTTCACTGCAATTCGTCTCCCTTCCAACTCTTAACGACAGCCCTGCATTTCAACCCTTATGGTCCTCATGTCAAAATTCTAAGAAATGATTTAGACTGGGATTATACTGGGTAGACCCAGATTACTCTCCGTACAAATGTAAATTTCTAAACTTTTCAAGCTTAGCCATTCCCTGAAATAGTTTGAATATTTGGAGAAGGTCACTGTTTCAAGAAGAAGCATTAACAAGTAATTAGATAGAGGACGGAAATAAAATATGAAAGTGCAGTGATGCCGAAATTATGGGCCCGGTAAGTAAATTATTGTTTAAAATGGATATAATAGATGAAGTAATTATAACAATAAATTATCGATAAAGAATCGATGAGGAAACCAAGCAAACAGAATCACCTTAAACATGAATCGCAGAGGAATGTGCTGTATAAAGTTAAAATGTATCAAATTTTTCAGACAGGAGAATTATTTTTGTGCTACCAGATAGTTACGTAGGTCATTAGCGAGCGACTGGATTCCACAGGTTAATTCGTGCAATTCGTTCGAGCACCTAGGCAAACGTAACTAGTTCAGCAAAACAGGTTGCCAGATTATTTCAAATGGTATAACGTGAAATTCTTGGAATCTCAGGACGGATTTATATGAAAGTTATAGGGAAAGTCAGAGTGGAAAACAAGAACTTGAGAATTGTAGAAAATATGTTATAACATGACATTGGCAGCTAAGAGCAGGAATGTTGAAATTCGTTAAGGAGAAGGGAAAGATAATTGGTAGCGTAAGTTTGGCATGAATATAAGTCATTTCTTTTATGTTCGTCGGAATTTCTGAACGGACTTGTCACCCGGAGCCGATTTCCCTCACTTCTTCTGTGGCTCGTATAATTGTCTGGACACGTTTTTTCGTTCGCGCAGAGTAGCATCGTTTCTGCCTAAGGAACATAACGAAGTTGAATTGCTTACTGAAACCAACCGTCCCATTTATAATACTGCTGGGAATTACATTCATCTAAATCTTTATACACAAGTTGTATTTGAACGATGGGTTATTACATTGTTCTTCATCGTTCGGCAATTTCCCATTTGAAACGTTTTTGTTTATCAAGAATCCGTGTTTGCTTTCTGAAAACCACAGCCAGCGTACTTAGATAGAAATCTCGGTTTTCGACCTATAGACAGGAAAAGGAACCAACTGCGACCTTCGAGACATGTGGAAGTACAATCCACTGGTGCCCAAACAATTCTTCAATGCCAGTAAGGTTACTGCATCACCGATCATCATCATCATCATCATCATCATCATCATCATCATCACCATCATCACCATCATCATCATCATCATCGCCCGCTCCAAACTGACGCATTAACGTGCGGCAGCAAACAGTTTCAAATCTTCGTATCAACGGAAGAAATATAAAGAAAACAACTAACAGGGAATGTGACGAGAAGTTAACAAGGTTGGCGTATAAATGGGTTCCATGGAAAAGAGATCACGAAGGTCATGGGGAGAAGAGAATTAAAATTAAATAAACTGCTTAAAACAATAACTCATTACTTCAAGTGAGTGCTAAAGAAAGTGCAAAAACATTACCTCGAGAGTTTCATGGTAACTAGGGCGATGAAGCACGTAATATTTTTACTAAAACTACTTTTACCATATTTTAAGTTTTTAATTAAGAGCAAAACTTATATAATGGGAGTCTTTGCAGCTACAAAAGTAATATGCAGCCGACTGTAATCATTACGCATGTAGGTGATGGTATTTTAGTTCATAAATGTATGATTAAACCTGTCATTTCTTTAATTATCAGTTAGAACGTGCTCATCAAACTCGAGGGGTTTAATAATTTTACCAACATATGATAAGAATGTTCAAAGGCATAATATAACTCCATATAATTGGGGTATAATTTTAGGATGAGGACTTCAGCCCAAACGCCATGGTCATTTATAAACGCGCCCACAAGCTTTTTGTCTTTTGTAGGCCAGCAGGCGGTTTTCTCATTATACCGGTCATAACCTGTGATAAACCACAACCCACTCATATTTTGTTCGTCAAAAATGCATCCTATTAGCGCTTGAAGCTCAACAATGTTTTGATCAGCATAACATATTGTCACTCAATCACTCACAGAGACCATGACTGGGTGACGCCCTCTCGCTTGGAATTCTTGAAACGTCCCGGGACAATGGCTTTGATATATGGCATGTGGAACAAGATGTTCCGTAAACATAGTGCGTCACTAACTAAACGTCTTTGGTAAAAGACACTGTTATAGTTGTTTGTTTTTTTTTTTTTTTTTTTTTTTTTTCAGATAAATTATGCAGTCTCGCCTTCAATATTAGCGGGGTTAACTCACGATAACGAATTGGGAATTGAGAAAATCTTACGTGTGCACATGTGTGTGTGTGTGTGTGTGTGTGTGTGTGTGTGTGTGTGAGAGAGAGAGAGAGAGAGAGATCAACACAACTGCAAACGAAAAGTCAGTTAAGTGTTTAAGTTCAGCATCTTCCAGCGATGAGACACGAAGATTTTCAAGAACATCTCGCACCCTATACAGCTGGACCCATCGTTCTTGACACCTAGCCTTGACTGGAAGACCTGTAGGGGAACCTATAGCTTTTGTCTCTTTCATCAGCTCATATAATACTGCGAATGAAACCATGCACAACAGATGGGCTGGGGAAGGGGAAGGTAGTGATGTTGCCTGCATCTGAGACACAGCCATTGCTAATTCATAGTGTTTTTGTTTCCTTTATTTCTTTTTTTTTTTTTTTTTTTTTTTTCAACATACAGTTGAAGGCAAAGAACATTACGATAACGAGTGAATATAGTGAGGTTGTAAGACATTGCTCATAGCGTGAATCAATTATACCACCAGTACTTTTTAAATTAGGGTCCATAATATTGCACAGTTGTTTCAAATGTATGGGCATACATGAAGAAAGAACCTAAAAGCAAATAACTTCCTGCATCAGAAGATTGTTTTTTCAAAAAAAGATTAAAAAGTTCAAAACCACGTATCAGATGCCATAGGAATGCCAGAAAGAATAGTGAAAGGAATTGTTCAAGAGCACAAACTGAAAATCAGAACACATCTTTTGGAACTCCAGGCAAAAAACACGTTTCGAAACGAGTAACGGATCTAGATGACTTCGATAAATGTGTCGTTAGAAGAATAATTCAAAATATACACACCAGAGAAATAACACAAGTATAATATGATTTGAAGCTTTCCTAATTAGAGACTCACACTTCACTACACAAATTGAGTTACACTCAATATTATCACAACGTACGTTTCAACATCCACTACGTGTCATCATCAGGTGACCTTACCTTATGCAATAGCTACAGCAGCTATTAAAAATATAATTAGAGATTGTGACCAATAAATCATAAACAGAAATAAATATGCCAATATTATCCACTGGAATCGAAATAGTGCGTATTAGGAACTTAGTAACGCCTGTCTGTCTTTCTGAAGAAGCATTTCTAAATTTGAAGTGTTATCAAAAACGCTTAAATTGGAGACTTAACATGTCGCTTCACGCCACTGCAATGGATAACAGGCTGTGGCGAGCGGCTGCAGAAATATCGGGCAGTTCTAAAACACGTGCTTTGACCACACGGTTATGACGAATGGCTGTGGAACTAATACACCCCAGAGATCGAGTTCAAACCCTGAGATGGTTAAACTTTCTTTTCTCTATATTTTCCATTCTGAGAGCAATGTTGTGCTTATGCTTTAAAATAGCAAAATACCACCACAATATGCAACGCACATAGTATTGTTTACTTCTAATTTATTTCCTGATTGGTTCTCACTCTCCAATTTTGTGCACCACAGTGTACAGGCCCAAACATTTGTCTGATTGTGAGTATTCTTCTCTCGAAAGATCGCAAAGACTTTACATCGTTCATTGTTCATTGTGGTAGACCAACATCAGACCCATAGGTTACTACTGGCCTTATTAATGTTTGATAAACTTTGAGTTTAGTACTTCTGCTTATTATTCCATTAGAGAAAATATCTTTATTTACATAATAAGCTCATTTCCTGCTTGTATTCGGTTCTCTTATAGTACCGCTCAATTTATTATCGACTTAATTAAGGTACCAAGATACAAAACGTGCGCTTACTCATTATTTATTTCTTTAGCTTTGTTCTGCTGGTACCTACCTACTGTATTGTAATGCTAATATTAATTCGACTTATGTTTATAATAATTCTATTGTATGTAGCTCTTTCAAGTGCTTGTCAATTATTTACTTGTTTCTAAGCTTCTAGTTAGGCTTGAACCATCTCATTTAAGTGAAAACAAAGTTCTCAGTGTGTACCCACTATTTAGGTCATGCAAGTGTAAATACACTGGCGGAAAAAAATGCAACACCATCAAGGATTGCTTAAATTTAATACAGAGTTAAGTGAGCGGTAATATGTCATGATAGTATTGTGACTTTTGGTTGGGTGTGAAGTAAAGACGACAGATGTAGTCTAGATAAAGATACACTTTTATTTCCGTAAACAGTAACGTTGTACACTCGTTGCAACAGGAAGAAGGTCTTTTCCGATTCTCCAACAGCACGGCTCCGAATTTGTAACACAAAGACTGTCCCTTCTCCGTCGGCACGACTCCTCAACGCTTCACATACGTCTGTCCTCTCCGTCGGCACGACTACTCAACGCTTCACATACGTCTGACTGCCTCTTCTGTCGCACTTTACCGCTATTTATATCTCCCAGGCACTATTCTGGAAAGTTCAGTTATTGCGGTGAAATACAAAGCAGAAGATTCTCGAAGTCTCTATCCTTTTCTCTCTTTCGGCAAGCGCCCCAACAATGCGGCCATTCTCTGTCTCTTTCCTTCGGCTCCTTTGCGGTAGTGCCGACAATAATGCGATGGGTGACACTGCTGTTGTCGGCAATTAGATGCTGCGGGCGCGGTGACACTGCTCCCTCCTCAGAGCTGGTCGTCCCGACCAGCACTATCACTGCGGCATCTCCCTTGCGCCCCGGTGGACTAACCCATCTAACCTCTTCTCCCGGAGGCACGACCCTAGGTATCGCTGTTGGATAGTGTCCCTTGGTCCGGGTAGGACGATGTATGCCATCCTGCTTCGAAATTCTGCAACAGTACCGCCGGTCTTGACGGTCTCTCGTCCAGTTGACCTTCTTCCTGGTGTGTTTACGGGCCATCCTGCGCACTTGGAAACGGCTCACTGGGTACCATGTCCGCCGACCTCTCTGGCGCACCCTCGCAGCCACCTTGCTTCCGATGGGTCCGGCAACAAACCCCGCCACATCCGCGCGAGTCGCGTCCACCGCTGCACTCGTGTTCACTCGTGCTCGGCACGGCCTCTCCTGTATCCTGCCGTCCACGATGATGTCCGCCATTCTTCCGTTCACGGCACTATGCGTCAGGTGATTGGATGGCTCCGACGGTCCCCCCATGTCACACGCCAAGTCGGTTCTCGCGTGTTGCTCGTTTGCTTGTGCGCTTCCCTGCTGATCGTCCTCCACGTCATATCCTGGTTGGTTACGTACCCGACACACTCCTCCAGGGGATCCTCGACGACGTCCCTGAACTGTCCCTTTGTCTTCCCCGAGACGTACACTTTGGTTATCTGAAACGGGCGCAACTGTCGCCTCGGCCACTAGGTGCTCCCTCCCCGGCTCCGCGCTATTCCGTCCGCCCCTGGCATCCAGTACTTTGACGCTCTCGTCAACTCTTACTACCAGGGTGCCAAGACGTTCCCCGTCGTCCTCCACGACGTCCACATGCTGGCAGAGGTCTTCTACCTTTTCGCCGAGTTCTTCCAAATCTTCCGTCACGCCAGTCAATTCGCCGTCAATTTTCACCAATAGCTCCATCTTCATCTCTTTCAGCTCGGCAGCGAGATTGTCATTTAACGTTTCCATTTTGGCAGCGAGGTTGCCGTTTCTCGTCTTCATGTCTTTCAGCTTAGCAGCGAGGTTGTCGTTTGCCGTCTTCATCTCTGCTTTCAGCTTAGCAGCGAGGTTGTCGTTTGCCGTCTTCATCTCTTTCAGCTCGGCAGCGAGGTTGTCGTTTGACGTTTCCATTTTGGCGAATAATTCTTTCATCATTGCCATCATCCTGGTTTCCGAATCTCCCTCCATCTTGGTTCTAACGTTGCAACTTCTAACGACGATGTAACGAAACTAGAAGGAATTCGACGGATCCCACTCCTGACACCAGTGTGACTTTTGGTTGGGTGTGAAGTAAAGACGACAGATGTAGTCTAGATAAAGATACACTTTTATTTCCGTAAACAGTAACGTTGTACACTCGTTGCAACAGCAACAAAGTCTTTTCCGATTCTCCAACAGCACGGCTCCGAATTCGTAACACAAAGACTGTCCCTTCTCCGTCGGCACGACTCCTCAACGCTTCACATACGTCTGTCCTCTCCGTCGGCACGACTACTCAACGCTTCACATACGTCTGACTGCCTCTTCTGTCGCACTTTACCGCCATTTATATCTCCCAGGCACTATTCTGGAGAGTTCAGTTATTGCGGTGAAATACAAAGCAAAAGATTCTCGAAGTCTATATCCTTTTCTCTCTTTCGGCAAGCGCCCCAACAATGCGGCCATTCTCTGTCTCTTTCCTTCGGCTCCTTTGCGGTAGTGCCGACAATAATGCGATGGATGACACTGCTGTTGTCGGCAATTAGATGCGGCGGGCGCGGTGACAGTGTCATATGATAAAATCAGTACAAATGATGTAGACATGTCACAAGGAGGTATGTCCCAAAAGTTGCATCAATATTTGGTGTAATCCCCTCGGGCAGCAATACAGGTATGTATTCATGCAGGCAGACGATCGTACAGGTGGCGAATAGACCCTGTGATACACTGACCCAAGCATCTTGCACCTGTTGTCGCAGTTCGGCAATGGTTGTGGCTGGCTGTGGAGGCCCAGTCACTTTCTTTCCCATCATGTCCCAGACATCTTCAATGGGAGAGAGATCAGCGGACCGTGCTGGCCAGGGCAGTTGTTGTATACCATACAGAACACGTTGCTTTGCTGCAGCTGTATGGGGACGTGCGTTATCATGTTGAAACAGCACATCAGCTTCCTGTTGAATAAATGACAGTAACGCAGGATTAATTACCTGCTGGATGCAGCTGGCACTGGTTTCATGTCCCTGCACAAACACCAAAGGCAAGCGGGAGTTGTAAGTGACGGCACCCCACACCATGATGTCAGGAGTTGGGCCTTTGTGTCGTGGGCGAATGCACTCTGGACGAGTTTGCTCACCAGCTTTACGCCGTACGCGTACACGACATCACTTGCATACAGGCAGAACCTACTCTCACCACTGAAGACAACAGAGTGCCATCCATTGTCCAATGAGGCCTTTCTCGACACCAGAGGAGGCGTAGATGACGGTGTAGTGGTGTAAGAGGTACGAGTACCTTGGCTAGGTCCTGCTACAGCAAGATGGTTTCCAATAGTCCGTGCTGACACTCCAGGTGCTACCTGAGCCCGTATCGCCTCCCTGGATGCTGTTCGGGCACTCACTGATGCCCGTACAATGCGTCGATCCAGACGTGCGTCTGTAGAACGTGGTCGCCCAGAACCTGGTCTAAGGGAGTGAGAATGTTCCACAGACCATTGCTGCAAACACCAACACACCACCGATACATTGCGTCCAAGATGTGCAGCAATTTGTCGATAGGTCCATCCAGCTTCGCGGAGGCCAACAATTCAACCCTGTTCAAATGGCTCTAGCTGTGAGACAGGACCACGTGCGCATTGTCGTGGCATTGCTACACCCCAGAATGGCGTTTGACACCACCATTCAACTGTTAGGGTACCACAGTGACTGCCTGTACCGTGGACACTGATGGCATAGAGACACTGCTGTGCAGCGCCATCTATTGTCCACCGACCATGACACATCAATCATCAGTTCTGTAACCTCTCAATATCCACATCCTATGCCAATGTGTTGAACCTACTCTCACCAGTCCTTTGTGGTGTTGAATTTTTTTTTTCCGCCAGTGTAATAGTTAAACAAACTTGAAACAGAGTTAAGGATATGTATGACTGAAACTTTGAAATTCTGAACTAATAATGCTAGCTGGTTCAAATTTATACCATACATATAACGTAATGCAAACATGTTACAGTTTAAATATCACCTGGTTTGCTTTAATAGTTTAGAAATTATGATTAAATTTCGCTATTTTTTGTTACGCTATTAAAAAAGTTCCTTGCGACAAAAAAATTTAAATTTTGATCTAGTATTTTAACCCTGGGTTCACAATACATCTAATTTTAAAAATTACCCTAGGTTTCTCTGTGCCTCCATTAGTTTAGGCACAAAAAATTCTTAAATTTAAAAACATGTTTTTTTGGCCAAAAAATTGTAATTTTTGGATTTGAAAATTAAAAATATATAGTTAGATACATCTCACAACAAAACCTAAGGCTATTTGTATTCCTTGTGTCTCTGTGAACATGTCTAGCAAGTTTCATTAGTGAAATACAAAAACTGCATCGCAAGGAACATTTTACAGGAACAAAAATGCTGAAAATATCAATAGTGAGAAAACAGCGATAAAAGATTTCAAGGCATATCCCACATTAAAATCCACCAGCCTGGTAGGTTGGACCCTCAGATTTCCTTTTCCTCTCCTCTGTTGTTGCCTATAACTACTTCTCGGTGATTTCAACGTATCTAGGCAGAATGTTGACTACAAATAAAGCTTACAACACACTCAAGACACCAAAAAATCACCAACTTGAAATATTCACTGTGCACCTCGTGCAAGGCACCTCGTGGTAAAACATAAACAAACGCCATTTCATACCGCATAATCTAAGTTGAATATTTATGTTATTTTAAAGTGTATTATATAATGATTATTCAAAATCACTGCATTAGAATAACAGTTTTATATAGGTTTAGATGTATCACATGGTATGTGGTATATTCAAACTCAAAGAACAGATTTTTCTTTGATGTACATAGATACTACTTTGTCTTGCATTGTAAGTATGAGAAATTTCACTGCCAAAGTCAACCTGCAGCTCTATGAGACGATTCTGCAGTCAACATTCAAGGCATAATTCCAAAATTTGGCCTTCGAGAACAGAAAACAGCCAAAGAATGTGGATGCAGGCAAAAGTGGGCGTAATCTTCAGAGAGTTTAAAATCCACGCAACCTTTAAATATGGAGTGGGGCATTTAAAAATGGCGTCAGGAGGCAAATTATGCATTTTTCGTATTCGGCAATGTCTAAATTATTTTATAGAATTAAAATTTAAAAAAGGTGTTTTTTCTTGATTTTCATGAAATTTCAGTCATACATATCCTAACAGAGTTTAAACATTAGTTAAACGAAAAATTAAAACGCGAAACAATAATTAAATTAAGCATGCGCTCATGAAAAAAAGAAAGAAAGAAAGAGAGGGAGAAAGAGAGAAAGAAGGGAAGAGAGGAAGAAAGAAAGGAAGCAAGAAAGAAAGAAAGGAAGGAAGGAGGGAGGGAGGGAGGGAGGAAGCAAGGAAGGAAGAAAGAAAGAAAGAGAGAGAAAGACAGAGAGAGAAAGAAGAACAAAAAATGTGGACTTATGGATATTTGAACCTGCGCTTTTAACACGTGCGTACCTTCGCGTCGTAGCACCATGTCTATTAGGCTAAACTGTCTATGGAATTCGCACTTTTGGTATCTCATCATGCGTTACAGCTGCAGTATACATGATCAGTGACGTGCATTTCCTCAACCAATTGTAAGGTACAGTTCTGTTTATTTTTAATCCTAGACCATGGTTTTCCTATCTCAAATTGATTGCCTATGAACCGTCTATCACCAGTAAAATTGGTGCGAAGTTATTCATTTACACTCTGTATACGGATGGTTACCTTACTTAAGCTCCGACGTTTTTACTTATTTTTTCATGGCAAGATATCCTTTTGGCATCACCTATTGCGTTCAGTGTGATGTTCACAGGCTTTAACTGTGGCTCTGGAGTGCAATTTTAAAGCTGCATTCGCATCGCAGACTGTTTGGAGTTTAATATAGAAGTATCCTGTCCTGTTTCTTAACATTTCACTGGAATTTTTGTTAGATTGCAGTGTATTGCACAGATAACAATGGAGAAATTACTAATAGAGAAACCTTGCGCCTAAATTTGTAAAGAAGTGCCTTGAGGTATATATTTATATGCTGTACTCCCATTCGTGCAGTGCTGAAACTTACGCGTATTGTTATTCCACACACTGTACATTTCTGAACATAAATATGATCTTCTATCACATTCTGAGAAGGTCCTATTGCGTAATAATTTAATAAAGAAGGCAATGAACGGCTAATTTTGTGCCGAAACGGCCATACCACGAGCAGTCAGTCTTTCAATCTGCAGCCCCACCAAGTGCAAGATATCCATGATGTTTGGAGAACCTCGAACTTGAAATTCTTTGTTCCCATATTCCTGAGAAAGGGTTGTACCTCTACAAAAAAATCCACTTGGTAGAATCTTGGTAGAAATGCAGTCAGATCTTCTTCAGACAAAGGTTCTATAATGAATAACAGAATAGAAGTACACTTTCCGGGACAAAACTATAATTCCACACACATAATTTGACAATAATTCATGCAGGAATAGTTTTTATTTACTTTCATGTGATCACGACATATCTATGAAAAAATTAAGAGGAAAACATATAATGAGAGCAATAATGGCGGCAATCCACTAACTGTTTACAGGTTCGAGATTCAAACTATAGTTTAAAGGGTCCATTAAGGATCCAATAGTGTTGTAGGTCGGTCTTACAACTTATTTCAGAGGAGGCAAATGAACACATTAGCGCTAACGAAACCTATAAATGCGTTCTTGCAATCCACCATAATTCTGCTTAGGAAGCCCGAACAAGCGTATACAGTGCTAAAATGAGAAACTGGTCGGATGTGGATTAATTATCGTGTACTTTAAGTAAGAGACAGTATAAAAGAAAGAGTAGCCTAAAAGGTTTAATTAAGAAGCGAAAACTTTAATTTCGTTTCTATAATAGTCCGAAAGCATATATTTAGAGTAATATCGACAAATGTTTTCAGAAAAGGTGCCTTCCTCATGGAAACCATTTCCGAAGTAGAAATGCCAACCCTAGTGAGGGGCTTTTGTGATGTTTTCCTCTTTCCGAAAAAGGGAAACGCTTCGGGCTAATCTTCTTGTTTACTTCACGTTAATTATCTCATTAGGCCTTATTGGTGAATTTACATAGCCTACCAAAAAATATAAAACACATAATTAAAAGGGATAAGTATATTTTAGTGTGTTTGAATTTTCTAACAGCAATAGCTACTACGTAACTATCATCTACTAGAATTACTACTACTACTACTACTAATAATAATAATAACAATAACAACAACAACAACAATAATAATAATAATAATAATAATAATAATAATAATAATAATAATAATAATAATAATAATAATAATAATAATAATAATAATAATAATAATAATAATAATAATAATAATAATAATAATAATAATAATAATAATAATAATAATAATAATAATAATAATAATAATAATAATAATAATAATAATAATAAATTTACCTAGGGCATCTTCCCCTTATTCAGAGGCTACCTTCATCGCCCGGCCGCTGCGTCCTCCAGCCGCAGCCAAGGCCATGGAGGAGTGCAGGTTGGGGGTAGCGGGGGTCAGCACGCCGACTCCCCCGACCGTAAGGCGACTACTTTGACCTTTTTAGGGACGCTACCTTTCTATCAGGATAGTTCCTCAATTGCCCCCCAGGGACCTAACGAGGCTGAGTGCACCCCGTACCAGACCTCCCAGTAGGGGAAAAATCCCATGCCGGTACCGGGGATCGAACCCGGGTCCTCCGCGCCACAGGCAGGTGCGATACCACTGCGCTACGGAGGCGGTCATATTAATAATAATAATAATAATAATAATAATAATAATAATAATAATAATAATAATAATAATAATAATAATAATAATAATAATAATAATAATAATAATAATAATAATAATAATAATAATAATAATAATAATAATAATAATAATAATAATAATAATAATAATAATAATAATAATAATAATAATAATAATAATAATAATAATAATAATAATAATAATAATAATAATAATAATAATAATAATAATAATAATAATAATAATAATACTTAATAGAATTACTCAGGTGCGAATAAGGTATAATCAGTTATACTTGCTACTGAATTTAATATTTTAGCGATGCCATGAGTTTATGGACCGCCCCCGTAGCGCAGTGGTAGCCTGCCTACTTATGGCGCGAGGGACCCGGATTCGATCCCCAGTACCGGTGTGGGATCTTTCCCCGCAGACTAAAAACGCGCAACAGTATATAGAAACAAGAGTAGATTTTACTACCTTTCTATTATTCCGAGTATTCTCGGGTTTGCTACATTTTTTATTGTGTTAAAATATAAAGAAAAATGCTCATGCCACCTTTGGAAAGGAGTGGCAAAGGGTTTTCATAATCCTGTTGCCGTGGGCAAGGTGAATCTTCACGACATATTTCGGGGAAGCCCCAATTTCATGCCAAAAATTAAAATGTGGGGATTTTGCTCACCCAATAGAAACGCAAATGTTCGCACCGAAGTCAAAATTTCTTTCGCGGCTTGTGCTAGCCGAACAACAGGAATTCATCACGTCGGAAAGGCATGAAGGTAAAATCGCAGGAGCTTTTCGAAAATCTTTGACGTGTGTGCAGGCCGGAATTGCAGTGCAAATACGCACCAAGTTAAGTAGCGAACCAACAAAGCTTTAAGTGCCGAATAGGTGCACTGACGTCACAGAAAAGAAACCAATAACGTTCCATTTAGCAGTATTTAGCAGTATTATTCAGACTATTCTCGTCTGAACGAGAATAGTCTGAATAAAATCACACACAACTAAGATTAAAATTATACGAGATAACTCGGGTTAGAAAATTATTGACCATTTCTTAATTACGAGTATTCTCGGGATAACAGGTGACATGGTTATCACCCGTGGAAAAACAAATCGTGTGTGGAACGTCAAATTCATTCTAAGTTCTACTTCACACAGCACCACGTTTACATCTTCCACGATGCAGTTGTGTAGTGGCATTAACAAGTTATAAGCAGGCAGGTGCTCCTCCCTGGTTAGAAGTCCCAAATCGTAGTGTTGGTAACCTATATGATCAATCAAGGCGCTGTATCGTGTAGGACTTTGACATATAAAATTTGGCGTTTCAGACAACTTTCTTTTCTTGTCCACGAGTGTACAACCATGCAAATTGCTCTACGGATCACTATTTGTTCTCATGTCAGTTCTATAAATGACTGATATAAAACTTTAATTTAATTCCTGTAGCCATAGGAAATATTAGCAGAAATACTTTCAATGCGTATTTCTTAGGAAGTACGCAACAGCTTACTGCAGGCAAGCCAATCAACGGTTGCTATAGCCCTGCAGGGATATTGAATGTGCTTGCCATGAGCTCAGGAGAAACAAAAGAACATCAGTGAAAAATCTGATGTGTTGCACTCACGTGACTTTCTCTATTCTTGTAGTAAACATTCTTACAAACTCTAACTCCTATATCTGCTTCGTGTTAGTTGAGATAAACATTTGCAGAAATTATCTTATTGTTTATCTTCTTGTGGGTACAAGCAGTATTCGGGAATACAGTATACTTTGAGCGATGGTGAAATCTTTTAAAAGCTTTCCAATTCCGTTTTCTTTGCACGGTTAAAACATAAAAAATTGAATGACGATGTTCCATTTGACAGAAGTATAAGTTTTCCAAAACTACCACAAGTATCGGGGAATATCTTCGAAATGGTTCCCTCTGCAATATATATTTGGACATAAATTGTGTGTTTTAGCAAGATCTACGTTTTTTGTACAGTAAGACTTGGTCTGTCTCTTACAGTTATGCAAAACTTATCAAGAGTAAATAGGACTACATGGGCTATAGCCAGAAAATTCAAGATATAGGTACGTTTCATTTGCCATAAGAATATCTCAAACATGTGGCATTTTAATCAAAATCGTTAGAGCCATTTTCAAGAAAATAAAAATTTTCGAAGAATGTTCCATATAAAGCGTAGTTTAGGGTGGAGGAAGTTTCTTCAAAATCTTCATGTCGCATCCTTGAAAGACATTAAACCTAAATACCATCTTTGCTTTTTAACCCACTTTTCTTTTTACTTTCTCTACTGGGGAAGTATTGTATTCCACCCAAAAATTCGATGTCGAGATTTCACCAGAAATATATGTTTTGAGGCCCCCTGAATCCAAAAAAAGCATTTTTAGAAAAAGGTCCGTGTGTGTGTCTGTCTCTGTGTCTGTGTGTGTGTCTGTCAGTTTGTGGACAGCATAACTCAAAAACGAAAAGTCGGTTAAAAGCCAAACTTGGTATTTAAGTTTAACGTCTTTCGTGGATGCGACACGAAGATTTTGAAGAAAATAGCCCCACCCTACACTACCCTTGACATGGAAGATTTTTCGAAAATTTTAATTTTCTTGAAAATGGCTCTAACGATTTTGATTAAAATGTCATATGTTGAGATATTTTTCTGACAAATGAAATGTATATCTTGAATTTTCTGGCTATAGCCCCTGTAGTCGTATTTACTTTGGACGACTTTTACATAACTGGTAAACCGTTAGAGATAGACCAAATTATTCTGTACAAAAAATGTAGATCTTGCTAAAATACACAATTTATGTCTCAATAAATTTTCTTGTAGGGTGAACCATTTCGGAGATATTCCTTGTTATGTGTGTGAGTTTCGGAAAATAGAACTTGAGCGAAATGCAACAACGTTGTTCATTTTTTTATATGTTAATCGTGCAAAGAGAACGGAATCTCAAAGGTCAAAAAGATTTGACTGTCGCACAAAGCCTTCTGTATTCTAATATTCCCCTTACACCTACAAGGACATAAGCAGCAAGATAATTTGTACGAATGTTTATCTTAACTAACATGGAGATATAGGAATAAGAGTTTGTTAGAATGGTTAGTACAAGAGTAGAGAAAGTCATGTGAGTGCAAGACATCAGATTTTTTGAGTTATGCTCTCCACAGACTGGCAGACACACGGACCTTCTTTCTAGAAATGCTTTCTTTTTATTCAGGGGGCCTCAAAACATATTTCCGGTGAAATTTCAACATCGAATTTTTGGAAGTAATACAATAGTTCCACTATTTCACTATACGAAGTAGAGAAAGTATACTTGTAATGCTTTAAATACTGAAAAATTAAAACGATTAGCAGACAAATTTGGAAATGGCTAACGTTACAAAAAATAAAAATGTTTTATAATTTTCCAGTTATACCTATGCCGCCTAGGCAATTTGACCAAACACTGACGATTTTGTTCAAAAAGTTTAAAATCTTGAATTTTCTGTTTTGGCTTTTTTTAAGGTAGCTTAGGGTGTGTAGAAATAGAGGACGTCCTGTTCTTGTCATTTGTACGTTTGATCGTTATATGACCATTTAAGGGAACACAGAAGTGATGTTTTTTGGCCTGTTTGGTCAAAAAAATCGAGTTTTGGACTTTTATTACAAAGTATGCACCACACATTAAAGAATATATCTGCGAAGTTTTAACCACTTAGGGAAAGGGGGGACACATTTTTGGGTGCCTCTGCCTTTAAAATGGCCATGCCCAAACCTTCCATTACAACTTTAAACTCATCTTTTCCCACAAAAATCGGGCTAGAGATCTAAAACATTTTTCCAATATAGTTCAGCATAAGGGTACTAACATACTCGATTGGAATTTTGATATTGTTATAATTTTTTATAAGATTAATATAATATTGCGCTGTTTTTATGATATTTTTACACTTTGTGGTATTATTTTTTTTAAGAAAAACTACTAATTATATGACAATTTTCATGCTTTAATTTGTCGCAAAGGTAATAAGAGATGTAATTTTAAAAATAAATGTTGTGGTTCAACACCTGTTGGAGTAGTTGCTATAAATGACTGTGCAAAGCAGTTAGAGTGACTCTAACTTCTGTACTTTAGAGAATCACCTTTTTCACTTCGGTGTACCCTTAAAGAGAAACGTGTAAGTGGTTGTTGACGTTAAAATGCCCTGTAAGGCTACACTGAAGATTCCAGCTTCCTTAATAATCAACTCACTATGAAAATTGAACCACATAATGAGAGCATTAAACTAACAGCCAAGTTTTCAAGTTAGTGTACGAAATACTTCATTAGTTATTAATTATTTTGTGTGAGAATATTGTAAAAATTCTGTGTGACAAAAGGTTTAAATTTTTAAAGGTGAACTTCTGTTTTTGTCTAGTACACTGTATTATAAAAATACCCATATTCTTATTTTTAGTGTATACTTTTATCTTCTCCTTCTTGTGTATATGATAATAACCTGTTCATTTTCCCTTTTATTCCTCATGAATAACATGAGTTATAAGTACTGTCAATCCATCTCTTTGCCGGACTTCCTCTTGTCCTTTTCCCATCTAAAGGTCTGCCTTCCTTGGATTTTTTTATTAGACGATGTTTCCCATCCTTTTAATGTGTTATTTTCAGTACTTCCGTCGTTCATCAATGAACTTTGTTATATCTTGAATTTGGCAATTTCTCTGATTTCTGTATTGTGTACTTTATCTAATAAGGCTTTTCCTTGAATTGTTCTTAATATTTTCAATTTGCATGTACTTAATATTTGTTTTGTTCTGACTGTATCTGCTCTGGTTTCTGTTGCATAAGTTAATATTGGTCTAACTATTGTTTTTTAAATGTGGACTTTACTCTCTTCTGCCATATACCTACTTATTTCGCCAAATTATGTATTTTATGCATCCTGATACCTACGCTGCTTTATTGGACTGTGCTTTTACTTCTCGATTTATATGTTATTCTTTCATCATTTCTTCTAATTTGTTTCTTATTTTACCTCAAAAATTCTGAAAATAGTATTTTTTTAATATTTTAATATCATCATTTTCAAAACATGAGCATTTAAAAGAAAAAAAGGGGAATGTGAAGTTACTTATTTACGTATTATGGACTTAACATGCAAGTTTCACTAAACTAAATGAAAAAATGACATGTTACATATAGTATATTAGTTGTGCTAGTGGCAAGGAAGAACAGCCATCAAAGCAAGACAACACACATATGAAGGCAGTCCTTTGAAAAGAGGTTATCAAGAAAGTGCTGCTATTGTACATTCTTTTAGCTTCTGATGAGCTGCTGGAAAATGAACAACAGGGAAAACAGGACACAAATGAATTAGTGAATTAGAGATAAAGACCAGTCAGTGGAGAGATAGTCGTCGACTTCAGCAGAGTGCCACTTCTAGTTAATGTGTTAAAACGTCGTGCCGCAGGATGCTGAAATATATCGTACATACACTAAACTTGCTGCACAGCAGAAGAAATAGCGTAAAGGGGGTCACGTGTATGCAGTAGGAGAATTTTAGCTAAGTGCAAAGGTTATAAATATAAGATCTGAACAATCATTACTTTAAAACTCATTTTCTAAGAAACCCTTTTCCTACCATTTTTCAGTACACAAAATCTCCCATGAGTCAAAGTTTTTCATTTAGCTTCGTGAAACTTGCAGAGTAGGTCCATAACATGTAAATAAAAAACTTGGCGTTTGCCTTTTCTTTTCAGTGCTTATGTTTGGAAAATTATATGATGTTAAAATATCAAAAAGTTGCTATTTTCAAGTTTTTTTCTTTTTTTAGGTAACGTATGAAACAAATTTAAAACAAAAAATGAATGTGGGTCCTTTTATAATTATGTGTGCTAGTCAAAAACAGAAAGTTACTTTTGAAAATGCAAACCTTTTGTCGAGTGGAATATTTTATATAGCGAGTAATCTTTACAACTTTTTCACAGAAAGTATTTAATAACTACTGAAGTATTTAATATATCAGCATGAAAATCTGTATATTAGTTTAGAATAATCTTATCATGGGATTAAATTTTCATAGCTTTAGGATGATTATTAAAGAAGTTGAAATTTTCAGTGTAATCTTGCCTTAACACCGGAGGCCATGTAGTCGACTTTTAACCCCTTGGAGCAATTCCTCAACAGAAATGGTGTTCAACTTTGGGTTTCTATTACTTGTTTTTTTCTGATTTATTATATTAAATTCACATGCATTTACACTCCCATTTATACTTCCAAACTCTAAGGAGGATGGGGAATAATCCTTGTGGAAGACAAATTCCCACCCTCTGAAGTGGGATTACCGCCTCCTCTGTTCCACTATCCTAAGCGGAATGCTGTTCTTAGGTGGTATCTGCTCCGGCTACTCTGCATGGATCTTAATTTCTGGGTATTCTTGGGTATTTTCACATAAAAGCCAGAACTCTCGTTAAAACACTTTAATTCACAATCAAAGTAAATGTTTGAGATTTGCCGATCGCTATTAGAAACGTTACGTCGTTACTGTGTCTTTACTAAGACCGAAGATTATTACTGTAAAATGTAATGTGTCCTCATGTGTCCTATGACTGACCTGCTCGCTCGGGGATCTGGGCGACAAGTGTTCCGACTGACCTGACCACTCGGGGATCAGGGCGACAAGTGTGCCTGCCCTAATTTCCCCTCGTTTTCCCCTTAAAAACCCAGCATCATGACGCTACCAATACCTTTCACTTCTTAATTACCTCTACACTGGCAACGGGGTTTCGCCGAAGCGTACGTGACCATTCCTTGTTTTCCTGTTCAACACACCTGCACTAAGCGATTCCCAGGAAAACTGTTCTTACAGGGTTTTAGTCTGATTACCTGGAAATTGCCACTAATGACTTGTCTGTAATATTATATATGCCTTCTGACAATTTGAACCGTGAACGATGTTCCCATTTAAACATGCGACGATTTTAATATTTCCCGGTTATTTAATTCTGCCATGTGAAGCAGTATTATTTCCATAATTATGGCGTTCACAATTTCGGCTTCACCTCCCAGCCGGGAATCGTACCCGGGACCTCTTGCACAGCAGGCAGGCGCTCAACCGACTGAGTTACAGGACCAGATAAGAGAACTTGTTGGGGCCAATTCCACACATTAACACACTTTACATTTTTCCTAAAGGTAAGTTACTAATTATCTTTTTTCACAGTGATGAAAATTACACCCGCTTCAATCAGTCTGGAGAGGACTTCACCAGTTATATACACAAATTCATTATATGCATTTTATTTCTCATATGAATATCTCCAACATTTTTCCATTTAAATGATAGTTTCCCTGAGGGAACCTTCACTTGGTATTCTCAAACGTTGTTTGTGTTAAGCTGGTAATTGTGTGACTTTCGTTTCTGTTTATACGGATCGGGCATGCGCCCCTTCAAACACACACACACACACACACACACACACACACACACACACACACACACACACACACACGAGCGCCTAGATACTCACGTCCACACATACACCTTTCTTAACATTTAGCTAGCAACCAAACATTCACTTGGGTGAAATCGCAATTGCCACCATAGGAAAAATAATAGTATATCAAGATAAATTTGACAGAACGTTTCTTACAAAATTGACCAATGGTTTGTCCTACAAACAGCTAAAATTATTTAAAGACAAAATAATATGGATTAAAGGATTACGGAGTAATGTAGAATACGCCTAATATAATAAACACTTGTAATTTTGGGCTTGCGAAAATAAGTTAAAAATCAGTCGCGACTATATTTAAGATTAACTTGAAGATAGAAAAATAGCTTATTAAATCTTACAGTCATAAATAAATTATTATGCTGTATTATTTTCGTTTGCTGGTGCTTCCCAAAGCTAAAAAACAATTTAAATCCTATTCAGCTTTCCAGAAGGTTATGATATTGGAATTTTGTGGCTTACTATCTCTGCCTTGGAGGTCTAGAAACAATGACATAGCAAAACTACTGATACTGGAGCTTTATCAAATCATACTTACAGTTTTGGCATACATTTTTAATCGTGGTAGAAAATTGGAATTTTTAAAATGATTTCCGGGATCTTAAAACCTAAAGATCAAATTAAATAACTAGGATGAAGCACTATTTCGAACATGTCCAAACTGCTCAAATGTTTTGTGAAGCGTTTTTACTTGGTGTAGAAATGTAGAATCATTCGTTTGTCCTTTTATTTCATTTTGGTGAGTATTTAGCGAGGCAACGTTGCAACAAAAACCGTAGTCTGTTGCTTCATTTCAATAAGTGAATTGTAACACTCATATGGCGGATGGACTTTGTCTCAACATTATGGCGATCCACCCCACCGCAATCAACTGCTGGTACAGCTTTATAATTACAATTTCCTAGAGGGTAGCCTTTTTATCACGGCCATTATGAGTTAGCACCTCAAGTCCCTTGATTCGTTTACTTATCCTGGCATACTCGTGTGTCAAGAACTTGACGTATGCGGAGAAAACTCTTGACCTTTATTACCTACATCAAACGGTAATCAACCCTGTTAGCCCTGATACGTTGGAGCGTGCTAGGGTAGAATTAAAATATACAGTGACTTCATCTTAAATCCATTCTTTTGCATAACTAACGGAGACAAAATCAAATTTCAATATGCAGTGAGAACACATGATATTACAGATTGCGTGTTCTGAATTTTTTCCTGCAATTTTTATGTTGTCCCACAATTGTTATCGGCATATTTAACTCGATCGAGAAATAAAGTTGTGAAGTCATAATTACTGTCGCTTTAAGGTCAATAAACAATGTTGATAACTCCTTACTTGGGCGTCTTTTGCTCCGTCAGGATTATCTCCGAGGTGTAAAATATTGTATTAAACATCACACGTAAAAATACTTAAAATCTGTAATGTTTAAAAAGGTAGTCATAGTTCACATTCGTATGACTTTCTGCACCCACTACAAAACAATTCTTACATAACCTTATTCTTCTATCTATAGAGAACATTTTATTGCACATTTGGCTGTAGATACGGTATAAGATTAAAGCGTGTTGTGTAGTGACCTTGAAATTCCACGTTCCTTGCATGACCACAAGAAAAAATTTAATACGAATTAGTACTTGGAAATGGTATGAAGTAGTTGGAAATTCAAACCAAAAGGTATACCTCGGAAATAGTTAATGATACATATTGTGTATTGAATTATAGGAAACAATGCAAAATTCACTCAGAAAGAAGAAAAATGCAAAAATATTAAAGACATGTTCTTTCTTGTCATGCAGATATCTTAAACAGTGTTTACAACCATTATTGCAAAAATAAAAGTTACAAAAATGTTTGGATGTAAAGGGTAGTCCACGTGCCGGTTCAAAGTGCTTCATTTTGAGATGTTCTTCTAAGTTCGGAAGAACGTCATACAGTGGTCGTCCAGTTGTGTTTGCATCTCACTCCTGCTGCCGCTCAGACACATGGTGTTCTTTGGTTTCCAATTCATCTCTCACTGGGACACCAGTTAGCTGTGCTGCTCTGATAGCATTGTTTGTTGGTGTCGGACGTCGCTATAGAACACATCACAGTATTATTGAATAACTTCAGGGCATGATATGGTATTGTGCCATGGTTTCTATCAAGCCTTGCTCAAATTGAGATACTTGCTCAAATTTTGCAGTAAATCTTTGTCATGAAATGAGACAAAGAGGCCATGAAACTATTCTTAATAGAGTACGGTTAAAGTAAATAACTACGCAACTGGAGCCACCAGAAGGTTACTTCAGCTTATGGTGGAGGAAAGAACAGTGCAAGTAAGGCTGCCTGCCACTATAGCTAACCTACCCTCCTCTTTTCCTTTTTTGTGCAGCCTATATGAGCTACTCAACGGCCGTCGGGCTGGACGTTTCGTTCCTGGTTCTCAGACGAGGGTTCTATTTCCACCTCAGAGGTGGCGATTTTAAGTTGGCCCTATCCAAGCTTTCACCTCTGACAAACTCATGTGAACCATCTCTAAGGCCCAATGTGAATCGGACTTCGTGGTAAAAGCCATAGGTCCTCTCATTCCACCGCCATCCTCACCTCACCTCACCTCACCTTCGGAAGTCTGGGTGGTTCCACCTCACAGAAGTGTCCAGTCATCTCGCGGTGTAATGTCACCCAAAGGCCAATTTGACCATTTGGAGGACATTTAACATACGCGCAACACATAACTGTAAGCTTTAAATATTTTTGTTATTGCCATGAATAGGTTGTTTTAGTTATTACAGTTTCAACCCTTCTTATCTTTACATTTATTTTTATTTCCTTACATCTATTTAATTCGATTATGTGCAAATATGTTCACATTAGGGTCCCAGGTGAACCTAATCTGATATCCTTCTTCTCATCTGGCACATTTTGATGTAGTAGCTTCATTTGGATGTGTTATGGACCAAAGAAGCACATCCTACTTGCTATGTCTCTTCAGTTTCTGACTCAACGTTTTCCGGCGCGATAACTGTGTAATGTTTCCCTAATACCAGCCAAAGTAATCCATGACAATGACCTCCTTGGTTCGATTTCAGTCGACCTGACGTTTATTTGAAAATAGAGGAACAGACACATTCGTATGGAGTATTTTGATTTTTGCAGTCATTATGATATTTAGCGCAGATGTTAATGAGCGGCTAAGTAATACGATTAATGTTAATTGTTTTCTACCGTTATTAAGGTGTAGCGGCTCTTTGCTGCACAGTTAAATATGATGGTGTCCTATGGTCATCGTCTTCTCCTTCAGTGTATCATTGAATATTCGGCGATTAATTAGTTTTGAGTTTAATTGAACGATATATTAATAGTTTCCTATTAATTGGCCGATGATACACGTAGATGGTGTCTCAGGGTGTGCTTGTGGTATGAAGGGTATTGAATGATTAATCCGAAGTTAAATTAAACTATAGAGTTTTACTTTTGTAACCATCAACTAAAAACGTACTATTAACTCCTAATCACATGTAACAGTTCTGATGATGCGAGATTTCATGTATTGATCACTGTAATTACTTCTACATTTTAATTCCCCGCCGTTACCTCGCAAATAGGTTCAACAAGCATATTTCGCTCTCACTTTTCACTTACCGTTTCTTTACCTTAATGTGTTTGGACGCGAATTCATTATGCTAACGAGCGCAGGCACGTTGTATATAACATTCGAAATAACTCTGGCTTCCAGCCTTTATACTGACACTGTTCCAGAAGTTTTCGCAGTTTCTTAACATTTTATTACTTGAACTTACGCGTGTCTCCTATACTAAAATTTAACTACCTAAGGTATGTTTTCCAATAGATTAGAATCAAGCTATCTGGCATCTAACTTGAATCTTTTAATGCCATAGACCTCTATGGCTTTTTTCCTGTGTACACAATATTCGGTGCTACCTTAACATAAATATACAAGCCTGAACAATAGTTTCTGCTATCTAAGTTTCTCTTTTCTCTAATTTTATGTTTAATTACAATACTTATACTATAGGTTTATACTTCATATAACTAAGTTATTACGAATAACTGATAATTTGGTTTCACTGTAATTAATTATGATTAATTTCAGGTTTTTGAATGGAGATTAAATGCTGAAAGTTATCAATCAGTTATCGTTTTAGCTTCTTCTGCTGTCTTAAAACTAGTTTTTCCCGTTACATATAATATTATTCTAGCACAATATTGTGTTAATATTGTCACAGAGGCCATAAGTCGATCGCCGGGGGAGTGGAGACTGCAGCGCGACGACCAGACCTTACGTGCTTTAATGACCCGTCCCCCGGCAGGACAATAGACCATACGGAAACAAACGCTGTTGTGTGCTGTTCTGACTTCCAGACCATTCCCTTTCCGTATTCTCGAGTATTCCACTTCCAGAAATGTCCCATTGTGAACGAGCACTATATATCTAAGGGACTCGCTCGTGATTAGGCAAGAGTTGTTAGATTTGTTGTAATGAAGTGTGAAGCGAAGGACTGAGACAAAGAGTTAAACGTTTAAAAAGCGTTCAGTTTACAGCGACTGTGAGTCGTGCCAAGTGCACTTCAGTGCGATTTGTAACCTGACAGTTCATTTGTGATTCAATTCGAGCGTTAAGTTATGTTGATCTGAGTTGTGCAATAGTGATCTCAGTGTAACGTTAGCACTACGCTAACCGACTGAAAGGCAAATGAAATGTGATTAGCAGTAACTGACGTTCACGTTCGTCACAATATATTTTCAATAATAGTTCTGCATCTCTGTGTATATTGCGACTTTTGCTTCAAATCACAGAAAAAAGAAATCATATTTCATACACACTTTTTAAAAAGTGAGTTTTAAACAGTATGTTGGTGTGTGATGGCTGAGAAATTCCGTGCCCTTCACACGAATGCGAGATAAGAACGAATAGCCATTTTCCACTGGATAAAAGTATATATCTACTTGAAAATTTAAATCAATAACAGGAACTATTTGCGAAATGGCTAACTATATATATACCAGGTGGCCTACTGCAGCCGGCATTCGGGTAAGCAGATAACCTCGTGAGTTAAAAGAGTTGCAGAAATCACAGGGCTAAACCCAGTTAGTGACGTGTGTGAACTTTGTTCTGCTTGTCAGAGAAGCGAGCGGCAGAGGGAATGCCCAGGCTTCACTAGTGCTGCAGTGCTTGATAATAGAGGAACAGTTTTAGAACATTTTATACCTCACTACAAAACTTTATTTTCCAGGGAATAAAGTCAATACTGTATATGCTGCTATTGTGTAACATTACGGATTACACATTGTAAATTGCCGTAACAATCCATGCAAACATGATGGCGCGTAATGTTTGATAGGGATTTCTTTGTTCCTTATTAATGTTATTTTGTATTTTATTACTATTTTAGTTATTGCTATTGCTTTATATTAAATTATTATATTAATTGCTTTGTTTGTATTACTAACATTAATATTAAATTCGTTATTGTTTTATCCTTATTGGTATGTTTATCATTATGTTTATCCATATTATGTTTATCCATTCATATTAGTACCCTCATTGTTTTGATTATTATGCTTATCATCACTGTTATTAATAGTGGTGGTGGTAGTGGTGCTGGTAGTGGTGGTGGTAGTGGTGGTGGTAGTGGCGGTGGTGGTGGCGGTGGTGGCAGTGGCGGTGGTGGTGGTGCTGGTGGTGGTGGTGGCAGTGGCGGTGGTGGTGGTGCTGGTGGCGGTGGCGGTAGCGGTGGCGGTGGTGGTGGTGCTGGTGGTGGTAGTGGTGGTGGTAGTGGTGGTGGTAGTGGTGGTGGTAGTGGTGGTGGTAGTGGTGCTGGTAGTGGTGGTGGTGGCGGTGGTGGTGGTGGCGGTGGCAGTGGCGGTGGTGGTGGTGCTGGTGGTGGTGGTGGTGGCGGTGGCGGTGGTGGTGGTGGCGGTGGCGGTAGCGGTGGCGGTGGTGGTGGTGCTGGTGGTGGTGGTGGCGGTGGCGGTGGCAGTGGCGGTGGTGGTTGCGGTGGCGGTGATGTTGGCGGTGGCGGTGGTGGTGGCGGTGGCGGTAGCGGTGGTGGTGGTGGCAGTGGCGGTGGTGGTGGTTGCGGTGGCGATGATGTTGACGGTGGCGGTGGTGGTGGCGGTAGCGGTGGTGGTTGGTGGTGGTGGCGGTGGTGGTGGTGGCGGTGGCAGTGGCGGTGGTGGTGGTGCTGGTGGTTGCGGTGGTGGTGGCGGTGGCAGTGGCGGTGGTGGCAGTGGCGGTAGCGGTGGCGGTGGTGGTGGTGCTGGTGGTGGCGGTGGTGGTGGTGGTTGCGGTGGCGGTGGTGTTGGCGGTGGCGGTGGTGGTAGTGGTGGTGGTGGTGGTGGCAGTGGCGGTGGCAGTGGCGGTGGTGGTGGTGGCAGTGGCGGTGGCAGTGGCGGTGGTGGTGGTTGCGGTGGCGGTGGTGTTGGCGGTGGCGGTGGTGGTAGTGGTGGTGGTGGTGGCGGTGGTGGTGGCGGTGGCGGTGGTGTTGGCGGTGGTGGTGGCAGTGGCGGTGGTATTGGCGGTGGCGGTGGTGTTGGCGGTGGCGGTGGTGTTGGCGGTGGCGGTGGCGGTAGCCGTGGTGGTGGTGGTGGCGGTGGCGGTGGTGGTGGCGGTGGTGTTGGCGGTGGCGGTGGTGGTGGCGGTGGCGGTGATGGTGGCGGTGGTAGTGGCGGTGGCGGTGGTGGTGGCAGTCGTGGCGATGGTGGTGGCAGTCGTGGCGGCGGTGGTGGTGCCAGACTTAAAAGACCACGGTATCTGGAATTCCTAATAGGTGAGCTTCAGGTTTTTCTTCATGAGGTGAAACAACACTGTGCACTGGAACAAACGAGATGCTGCATCGCCTTACCATTATGAAGTTGTAAAGGTCCATTTCAATTAGTTGTATCCTAGACACTGGATGTGCCTAGGTGGCCCAATACTTTGTCCAGTAAGATCTCCTGATCTAACCCCATTAGGTTGTTTCTTTTGGAGACATTCAGGGATATTGCGTTTTAAACAAATCAACTGAAAGAGTCGTTAAAGCATATGTAGTTCTCAGAAATGTCCATATAGATACAAGTGACGGTTGAAGCATTGTATCCATGAACAAGACATAAGTTTGAACATCTCTTCTCTGACTGAAGTCACCATAACAGTAGCCTTTTGATGGCAATAACGATGAGAATAATAATAAACCATAACAACAACCAAAATATTAATTTAATAATAAAAACAATAAAACTAAAATTAATTAAAATAAAACTAATAATTATGATACAAATAATAGTGCTTCTAATAGTAATAGTAATAACTTTAAAAATTAGCAATAACCAACAATAGTAATAGGACTAATAAAAATTATAATGGGGATACTAATGATGATGATGATGATGATGATAATGATGATGATGATAATAATAATAATATCAATAATAATAACAATAATAATAACAATAATAATAACAGTAATAATAATAATAATAATAATAATAATAATAATAATAATAATAATAATAATAATAATAATAATAATAATAATAATAATAATAATAATAATAATAATAATAATAATAATAATAATAATAATAATAATAATAATAATAATAATAATAATAATAATAATAATAATAATAATAATAATAATAATAATAATAATAATAATAATAATAATAATAATAATAATAATAATAATAATAATAATAATAATAATAATAATAACAACAATAAAAAGAATAATAACAGTAATAATAACAACAACAACAATAATAATGATAATAATAATAATAATAATAATAATAATAATAATAATAATAATAATAATAATAATAATAATAATAATAATAATAATAATAATAATAATAATAATAATAATAATAATAATAATAATAATAATAATAATAATAATAATAATAATAATAATAATAATAATAATAATAATAATAATAATAATAATAATAATAATAATAACAACAAAGCTATTGAACAACATGTTTCATTTGTCTTGCAGATATCAAGCATATGGAATTTTAATAAAAATCATTTCCATCTCTGGGACATAAAAAATTACGAAACATTTTCTGTTTGAGCAATAATTTGGGGTATGGGATTTTGTTGAACAATTTCATGTGACATTATTGGAGGATGCTGAGCTTGGATGCTAAGTTTGGTTTTTAACCTACTTTTCGATTCTGAGAAATACGAATTATTTTCCTAAAATGCTTTCTTAGCTACAGGAAGTCTCAAAACGTGCATTTCCGATGTAATCCCGCTATCGAATTTCTAGATAAATTGCAACACCTCCACTTACTAGTGTAGTAAATATAGTAAACATGTCACAATCTTCTCTTCATAAGCCACGGGAATTTGAAATACCGGTATTACGTCGTTGCTATAATGCGTTATTAATATTATTGACAAGGGAGCCATAATGAACCAATTATACACGATTTTGGATGCGGTAAAAATCTGTTATAGTGGTAGAATTGCATAAAGAGTTACATAAATATTTATAAAACCGTCAGATCTTTTAAAATTTGTTCTTGCTGGATTCGCAGTTGTTTCTAAGAACAACGAAGTCTTGACGTTGGTGGAGTGGAAGCCCACCTGTAGACTTGCGTATCAATCACGGTTGC
>JAUKNM010000056.1:0-37500 GCA_030765045.1 Tenodera sinensis | reverse complement strand
TGTAACGCTCCATAGGCACATGAGATAGGCTACCTCAGAGCTAGATCATTCAACCCACACGTGCTGCGAGTCAGATCTGTTGACTACAAGTAGAAACTACTTCAAGATAAACCACGCAGAAGTGTTCCGAAATAGCAATCGCTTTACACTATTTGTGGATTTTTAAATATTCTCATATTCGTAGTTTTCCTTGGTTTCACTCTTTCTCACTAAGAGCTGCTTAACTTACATGTGTTGATATACTTGATTGTTTATTTTAAATATTATTCAATAACATGGCATAAATAATTGCAAGGTTTCCGATTTCCGTGCATTACTAGCAATTAGGTGTGTCCAGACTTTCCATTCCACAATCATCATATTGACCAGGCATGGGGAAGAGGGCTGACAGGGATGTCATCGACTATTTACCCTCTCCACTTACTGCCACAATTTGAAGGGTTGACCGGTTCTCTAAGGCGGGAGGCGTGGCGTGGTAGATAATCGCTGTGATGCAGTGGAAGGGTTTAAAACTGCGATGCAGGGGAAGTGACTCACTGAGCCAGTTCTCCCCATCTATGGTATCGACTATACCACCTTTCGCAAAATGGTTGTTACACTTGCAAGTTTCCATTACTTCCGCCACCTTTTACCGTTAGTATGCTGACGTTTGTTTCAGCCTGAAGGATTTTAAAGCGGATATAAAGTAGGCACTGATGCCGTAGGTGCGATTTTATCCGTGTCAGGTGGCTACGATATAAGGATAGTTCTAGCTAGATACATGACTGTGTTTTGTTTCCCAGTCTAGGGTTTTCATCCTACACTACACTAAGTGTATTTTGGAGAGAGGCTCAAAGAATACGCTTCCTCGTTTTTATCTATTCGGATTAAGAGTCAAAGGGCAACCTGGCTGTATATTCATGTAGAAATATGCTAGAAGTTAATCCAAAATTTGCAGATCGAGGGCAGGGGGCTAATTAAGGTAGGGGCTGAAGCGCACCTATTCATTTTTATTAGTAAAACTTTACTTTAAGCTGCGTTTGGAATTCCCGAATCTAAATGCCTATTTGCATTTTAACAAAACCACATTCTGTTTTCCGTTATCTACCTACCCGTAAGCTCGAATATTTTCCTGCATTAAGTTACCCTTTACGAACCCCAATATTCCCTTTTATGGCTTCCCCGTTAATCCTTTACCATTATCGATAATCCGTGGGTCTCATATTCAAGGCCTTTATATCACCCTCAGACAAACCGTTCAAGTAAACTGAAGCCTAACCTTTACCATGGTAAGATAGTTTTATTTTCCGCTTGTGTTGCATATTTTTTGTGTTCGTAGGTATATGAGGAAACAAAATTAACATGAGACATGGTTACAAATACAAATTTATACCTATTTATGGTTCTGTGAAATGTCCTTCCTTTAGTGGATTACAAATTAGAGGAATAAGGCTGCGAAGCACATAACATTTCAAAACAACTATCAGGTACTACTTGAGGAACTGGTTTTGTATTTGCATTTCTAGTAATCCATTTTGGAATGAAAGGAACTCAACGTAAAGATACACAGGCTATTTTAAATGATCGGAAATGTTTTTATGCAAAACTATGAGAAAAATTTGAACTGAATAGGTATTGCACTTCATTTAATAGAACTGCTAAAGAATGCCTAACGTACACATAAATAAAGAAGAAGCGGTGAGTCAATGGAAGCAATTGTAAATATGGGATTAGGGTGTAATACGCCAGTCATTCTTTTATAATATGTATATAGTGACTTTGGCACATCTTCAACTGCCGCTTCTCTCCGTTTTCAGGACCACTTAATGATCTAATTCAACTTTCAATAAAACTTCGCTAGCTCACATAGTCACTTCACTATGTGAACTAGTACCAGTTGTCATTACTCTCACTTCACTATCCTTGTGATGTAATGAAATGCGCAGCACAAGACGTCCCGAATACCTTGCAGTAGTACCACTTAGTGCACAATCGTCATAAAATTTCTTGGAGAACGGTACCTTTCGTCGCAATAGAAATACAATTGCTGACTCGATCGCTGACTTGCTCACTCACTAACTCAACCGACTTGCGAGAGGGCTCGCTCGCTTAAATAAACGTTGGGAATTTCCGCATAGTTCCAGAACGCTCGAGAAGGCGAAATGTCTAAAAGATTCTGGTTATCTGGCGATAACGCCTCCCATGATAACCTGAGCGAGCACCTGCTTATCTATTAATGTTTCATAGGAGGATACATATAGATTACAGAAACGACACAGATATGCAGAAAGCCCTACTAATTCCTTGCCTAAAGAGGGCAACGAACGACCCGTCAACAAGCAGCACTCTAGTGTCCACAGAGAGTACTGTCTTCTCTGAGTAAGCATCCACACCATCTGTCCAGCACCGCCAAACGCCACGAAACCTAGAAGCACACCTGAAATATGTGGAGGCGAAATGAAAGGGAAATGATGAAAAGGAAAACTTGGTAGATGAGAAAGCACCCCACCATTCTATTACTGACCAGGGGATAGGGACAAAAACTCAAGCTCAGAGCAGACAGTCAATGGAAATCGAACCCGGGACCTCCAAAATGTGAAGGTAGCATTAACTAAAGCTTAAGTTTTGTATTTTTACTGGTAGTGATATAGGTAAACCGCTAATGCTACTGTTGTATCGTGATGTTCTAAGGCAGGCAGCTCCAACTCAATCCACTGTGACGTCACACTCCTTAGTCCGATGCCCGTACAGCTGAAAGCTGGCAGAATGGAAGGTCAACATAGATGGAATGAAAGACAGTGGCAGTTGACGATTGGCAATATCAGAAGGTTTGAACGTGTATTATGGTATTGACTGTATACAACGTGAAATGGAAATAGTATTTCATATTACATCCAACTGGGTGCTTAATAGAGCAAATAAACATTCCATTTAGTAACTCTTCTGCCACTTATGAGTATATACCGGTATTACATTCAATATTCACAGTATTATTGAATCGTGATTTGTACCTTATCAAGCTGTTTGTACCCTTGTCCCTCTAATTATCTTTGAAGTATTTTGAGTAATTGTCTTTGTTGTACAAAGCCAAACACTACATTTCAAATTGTCAGATAATTGGTTTCTGTGACCACATATACAGGTTTCATTGACATAAAAATACTCACACAGGTAAGTAGATGCAAACATGCTTAATGTGTGAGCAGCGTGTCTGTGTAGTCGTGGAGATTTGGAATGAGGACAGTTTAGGTAAAAAACAGCCAGGCTTGTTTGGTGAAGAAAGGACTTAATTTCCCGATTATGTTGCAGATCAATAAGCTTTTCCAGTGGTTATGGTGTCTTTGAACTTCTCTTATCATCATACGAGTATCACGTTCCACTCCTTTAGCATCATAGTGCTCACCGGTATCAGCCTAAGAAGTCTGTTTGGTTCTGAATGATTTCTGTGTAATTGGAAATCCGTAAAAAATAGACGTAAACATGTAGATATATCCCGTTAAAGACACAATTTATATGAAATAAAGATAATTGTGCCATTATCAATTTTCGGGATATTCTTTATTAATGATTTCAATTTTCAAATACCTAAACTTTCCACAAGAGGAGAATCGCTACTGTCTTTTTTTCTGTTGACCATTCAACAGAATAGAATTTCAAAGCCATCAAATAGCAATCCGCTGTTAAAACATTTGACTATCGCTTAAAGATGCTCTAATCTTGGTATATCTACAAGAAAATATGTGATACGGCAATTTCTGCAGTTGTTTGTCTCAATTAATGTGAATTAGGTGGAAGAATTAAGCTTTTGCAATCAGAATTTGTTGAAGTGTGTGTAGAGAAAGTCATGTGAACGTAATTTATCAGAACTTTATGTTGTTAAAGTGAACCTTTGGAACTAGCTCCCTTAAAACAAGCTGACTGGATCTTGACGAACATGACCCGTTTTACCGATAATCCTTCCAAAGTTTGATAAAATATGTTTTGCAAAAACAGCGATGGAACAGCATTGTGTTTAAAAATGTAATTCATGTTGCAAATATCTTTCTTAGTCAACGACTTTATTGAAAAACAATGTTCAATGTTTCTTTAAATATTAATTAAAAATGAATTCAGAAAACTATTAATATATATGCACTAAATTCTCTAACAGTATTGCTTCATACAAATTGTATGATATTTATTGCACGACATATGGGTCTGTGCAGACCAATACAGCTGCTAGCCTCACACCAACATGGCACAGCATTCATCTGGCCAACAAGGGCACATGCTTCTTCTTACCGGAATCTTGCTTTTCGGGAGCTGCAGATGAAACGTGTTGTGGGAGGATGAAGTCAGGTGGGAGCATTTTTCTTAAAAATTTTGTGTTGCATCCTTGGTATGTCGGCATTTATAAAACTTTTGTGTTTGAGTTATGCTGTTCACAGGCACGCACGCGTAGTCCCACCTTTTTTATTTTTATTTACCTTTTGTTTTTATTCAGAAGACTTCCTTCTGCTTCATAGACTTAGTCCATTAGGTCAATTAGGCTTCCAGTCAAGATAATTAATTTATCCATCTGGCTACCGGGCTGTCTATGTTCCTAAATACCTTCGGTTTTCTTACTCCTTTCACTGGAGATATTGCCGACCAACATACACGTATTCTCGTATAATTAACCAACCAATTAACACCACTTGCATACACAAACAAAGTTTAAGATGCTCACTTTATGTCCGTTAGTTTTTAAGTAATTTGACGTGAAAGCAAAATACACGTCTGTACCCTTCGACAAATTGTTAACCAACGTTCGTTGCTACCCGAGAAGCCAAGCTACACGGTGAAATCCGTTCTTTGCTCTTCGCATCCGTTACACAATCCCCTTTTTGGTCATTTTCTCTCTATGTTTACTATTATTTATTTAAAATAATTACAGCAGTTACTATTGTCATTATTATTATTTTTATTATTATTATTATTATTATTATTATTATTATTATTATTATTATTATTATTATTATTATTATTATTATTATTATTATTATTATTATTATTATTATTATTATTATTATTATTATTATTATTATTATTATTATTATTATTATTATTATTATTATTATTATTATTATTATTATTATTATTATTATTATTATTATTATTATTATTATTATTATTATTATTATTATTATTATTATTATTATTATTATTATTATTATTATTATTATTATTATTATTATTATTATTATTATTATTATTATTATTATTGTTGTTGTTGTTGTTGTTCTTTTTCTTCTTCTTGTTGTTGTTATTATTATTATTATTATTATTATTATTATTATTATTATTATTATTATTATTATTATTATTATTATTATTATTATTATTATTATTATTATTATTATTATTATTATTATCATTATCATTATCATTATCATTATCATTATCATTATCATTATCATTATCATTATCATTATCATTATCATTATCATTATGATTATTATTATGATTATTATTATTATTATTATTATTATTATTATTATTATTATTATTATTATTATTATTATTATTATTATTATTATTATTATTATTATTATTATTATTATTATTATTATTATTATTATTA
The DNA here is from genome assembly GCA_030765045.1 of Tenodera sinensis. Lineage (NCBI taxonomy): Eukaryota > Metazoa > Arthropoda > Insecta > Mantodea > Mantidae > Tenodera > Tenodera sinensis. Next base: position 31,919 of record JAUKNM010000056.1, on the reverse strand, counting down.
TTATTATTATTATTATTATTATTATTATTATTATTATTATTATTATTATTATTATTATTATTATTATTATTATTATTATTATTATTATTATTATTATTATTATTATTATTATTATTATTATTATTATTATTATTATTTTAAAGGCTTAATTCTTATTTTTATTAAATAATTAATCTTTTTTTTAAAGTATCTATAAATTTTGGTATTAACTTACTGTAGCCAGAGAAAGCAAACCTAATAATAAAAAAATGTTGGACCCATTGTAGCGGTTCCACTTGTTAACATCGTCTGTTTGTCTAAAACCTACAGCATTTTGTTTTCAATGCTATTACATGCACTTAGTAGATTGCTGCTTAGTAGATTAGGGATACAAGTGATCTTATGAGCTGCAGGTCTATTAAATGCGTAGCAAAAGCTTGCCAATGAACACCATTTTGTTTTCTATTTCATTTTGGTTTCTGTACCGTCGTCATTTGAGCTGATGTTGCAAAAGCCTGTACGCAACACCGACAGCGGAGATTTTAGGAAGGCCGTGACTGAAATTGGTGTGTTTTACAGTATCCGCACGAGCGGGATTATTGTTTGAAATGCATAGACCCTTCTCAGTTTGCCCTTTACGGTCGTTTGGTCCAGTGGTGCTAGAAATAAAGTGCGTTTTCGAATCGCCTCTGACAAATTTATGTCTGTGTCAATATTGAAACTGCAGAAAGAGTGAGAAAACAGGAGAAAATGAGAAAAGGGTTTGGTTTGAGATTGCAATCAGTTCAGGACGTGCTCTGTTTTGTAGTCGGGAGCCGTTTTTTTCTCTTGAGGGAGATATTGGGAGGAAGGAAAATGTAAATACGCTCGCAAATAAAACCCAACGAAGTAGCCTGTCTTAAAGAATCCTTTACTCAAGCATTTACTTAACGTTAAATGCGCTGAATTGCTGCCGGAGTTTCATTCAAGGAAATTATCTGTAATTTGAATTAATTAAGCAACGAATAAAAGAAAAATTTGTATTCTCATTTTCCTGTGCAAACTAATATGATAGTGTACTTTAATTTCTAAGTGTAATGTCAATATTCGGATTGTGGTGTAACAGATTCACAATGTAACAAATAACTCTTTTTGCGATTCTAGAAGTAATATTGCAAATACCTGGAAAATACTGGATGCTATAAACACGGGGGAGGTATCTTAGAGCTAGGGTAGTAATTGCCTAGGAGGTGTATCCGGGAAGATGGTTTGGATCCCAAGGTAAAGTTATTTCCCATGCCTTCGACCCTTTATTGTATTCTAAAGCACCATGGCCCAGTGTGTAAGTACCTCAGCGCGTTACACCCCTGGCCGCCATTGGAGTTGCTTCTTATTCTCAAGTTACCAAATGGCTCGTTGTGACCACAACTGGCGTGTAGACGCTTTCTAGCCGGTGTCTTGTGGTCAGTTTGTTCCGCTTAAATATTCTACACTGTGAGGTCTCAGCGTTCTGTTGATCTAATTCATCACGGACCCTAATTTCAGTAGACCCCAAGTGTTGCCTAACTCCGATAACAGGGCTTTGTTCCCAGCCCTGAGAGCCTACACGGTGGCTACGATATTTGTCTTGTTTTGTCATATGTGGTCTGGGTGCTGAAGCCCCCCGCAGCTCAAATACTCAGAACATATATATAAAGCGGCACTGTAGTATGTTAAGAACCTCATTACCACAGAAGACAAAAAGTAGCTACAGGGACGCTCACACATGTTGACTATGGGTTTTGCACGAGGCCACTCCTCTACTGCACTGTTTGTGGGATTGCAGGGATGTGAACTAGTTATGGTGCTGAGGGGCTTGCGGAATGACAGCGATGGGGAACAGGACAAATGTATCGCCCGTGGGAGTTATGCTTACTTCAGCTTCCCGGAAAATGACCTGCTCGATGAGATAGCTGTAGGTTGTTAAAGTTTGAGCATTTTATTGCATATTGCAGATGAACCGTGATGTAAACAAGATAAGTTACAGATTTTTGTTGCTTTCCTTCGGTCCTGCCGCTGTACTACTCTACAACATGGGAAAGGGGAGAAAACCCCTCACCTCACCTCAACTTCAGAGGCAACTTAATTATCTGCAATAAAATAGAAATGTATGTATGTGAGTGTGTGTGTGTGTGTGTGTGTGTGTGTGTGTGTGTGTGTGTTTGTGTGTGTGTGTGTGTGTGTGTAACACGCCTTAACGGGTTCAGCTACTACCGAATACAGGAATTTCGTGTTATGATTGCGTTTACGTTGGTAAGCAAAGCACCCAGCATTGGCATCGTTGTTACTTCTAGTCCACCATTTAATTAAAACTCAATAACAACATATTTTCTGCAAGTGCACTGAAATTTAATTTGCAATGTTTGCCCGTTAATGTAGAAGGATTGCTGGAATATTGCTGGTCAAAACTTCAAGGTGAGTTACGAGGTGACATGCCTGCCATGTCCTCTGAAAAGAAAGAGAAGCATATGACTAATTTAATTCTCATACCATCTATACAAGTACGCCTGATATAAGGTGACCCTCCGCGCAGGCCTCACTGAAGTGGGGTATTCACTTTTGTGCAACATAGTGCATTCGTGCTCGTTAGTACCACGTCATAAAATTAATAAAACAGCCATGGCAAGGAAGAATCCCTATCATTAAACAATTGTTTTTTAATCGCATGCAATACATGATAGAAAGTTAACATATTTGTGCTGTGTTCTGTATATACCCCAAGGTATATAATGTATTCCCCAAAGCAATCCAAATATCATCACAGTTGGTAAAATAGATATTTCCACTACATTACGTAGGACTTCTCCTTGAGGCACTGTATTCAAAGAAAGTTTTGTATTGCTAACAGTCATTGCGTACCAGGCAATTGTATCAGTGCTAGCTTCGATTGTTACATTTATCTAACCGACGTACACTTTGTGTATTATTAATTTTATACCTCGTACACGATGTATTATTAATGTAAAATTCCTGAATAATAACAATAAGAACAACAATAACAATAATAATAATAATAATAATAATAATAATAATAATAATAATAATAATAATAATAATAATAACAATAATAATAATAATAATAATAATAATAATAATAATAATAATAATAATAATAATAATAATAATAATAATAATAATAATAATAATAATAATAATAATAATAATAATAATAATAATAATAATAATAATAATAATAATAATAATAATAATAATAATAATAATAATAATAATAATAATAATAATAATAATAATAATAATAATAATAATAATAATAATAATAATAATAATAATAATAATAATAATAATAATAATAATAATAATAATAATAATAATAATAATAATAATAATAATAATAATAATAATAATAATAATAATAATAATAATAATAATAATAATAATAATAATAATAATAATAATAATAATAATAATAATAATAATAATAATAATAATAATAATAATAATAATAATAATAATAATAATAATAATAATAATAATAATAATAATAATAATAATAATAATAATAATAATAATAATAATAATAATAATAATAATAATAATAATAATAATAATAATAATAATAGTAATAATACGTTACGCCGCTAACCAGACATCCCAAACTACCTCTTAGATAACTACATTTGACTTGCATATCCACAGTTATACTTTGTGTATGATGACGGCAGATTTCTAATGGAGAAACTGCACAGTCTGCACAGATTTGTTTGTGTGATGATACAATACTTAATGTAGGTGTACATGTATTTACAGAGTTACAATAATTCTTAACTGATTAGTATTTGTACTACCTCTGAAACCCTTGTAACCTGTAACCAACACTACGAGAACCACTGTGCCATAGTATACACATACGATATATAGCTTCAAGAAGTGTACGGGAATTCGGGAACACCGTCTGTGTCTATAATTTAAAATATGAAATAAGTAAAATAATAATATATAAAACTGCAATTAGTCTGCATTAGTGTATAGAGCAAAAAACACCAGTATACAAAGGCAAGGAACAGCAAAATTAAACAGTTACGCGGATCAGTAGAGATGGTTAAATTAAGGGAGAACGAAAATTGACGGAATAAAGAATGAAGAGAGAAAGAAAATACAACAGTGTGTTAGCTGTCTTGTTTTGGTATTGTCATAATGACACATCTTGGTAATAAATGTACAGAAAAAGACAATTTTAAACATGGATAGTAAAGGTTAAAACTGTATAAGGTAACGATATTTTATATGTAAGGTGTAATAATGTACAAAATTATTATAATATTTGGAAATATGTCTCACAGTGACGAAGCTGAAGGGGTGTCTAGGAATCTCAGGGTAGCCAAACTACATAGAGGTAAATTGTATTTTATATGTTGGATATAAAAAGCAAGAAAACCGTGTCTAAGGGCAAACAGGTTGCTTCTACGCCCCTAAAGGTGACGCTCACTTGCCCGTCACGAACGGAACGGAAATTTGCAGCCGTCCATCTTCCGCGGAAGCTTAAACGCTCACTGCTCGGAATATCCCGACCGGAAACATGGATGGATACAACAGCGAAAACAGCAGTAAACTTAGTATAGTGATTACTTGTTTTTACCTGAATAACCCATTTTCTTTCCTATTTCCTTCCAGATAACTTAACAGCGTATCTGGTAATTGGCATCTGAGGTATCATATAATCTTTATAATGTTGCATAGTCAGTATAAGAATTTCATCATCCATTATCGCAGGTGGCTGGCTCCTGTTTGTGTGTTTATGTGCACAACAGTGCATGTTGAGGCAGCCGAATATATACGGAAGAAAACGAGTGTTCACGAAGGTCACTCTTCACTAGCGGAACGAGGGTCGTATCTCAAGTATCCTTCCCAGCACGATCGGAGACGAAATCCTTCCGTTCGTACCAGTGTGCTTTTGATCATTGAATAACACGAATCCGACCCTCGCGGAAATGTTCTGCTCCATTCCGTTCCGGTCGTGACAGACCAGTGTGCCTCAAGTTTACAGCGACTTATAACAGCGTAAAAGTTGAAGATTAAGCCCCAGATTCGGACTTGCTGTCACGACTGGACGTTGCTAAGAAGCCACCCCTCGCCAAGCCACGTTATCCTAATGCTTGTAAGCATTCTTGGAGTCTAGACTCTGGCTTCCTGCAGCGTGGAACTGTAGGTTACAAGGCATGTTAGTTTTCGTAATCTATTCTGCTACGAATTCAAAGCATTTGCAGTTTTTCCTACATTCTGTGTCTTCCTCTCATACTTTACAACTAGTGAGATTAATAATTTAATTTGGCTATTCATTTTATTGAAACACCATTATCACCCCTTTCTTTTGAAGAAAAATGTGCTCTAAAGAACAAGAAACACACACTACATTTGAATATTGTGCAGAAGTATGGAAGCCAAATAAGAACTTTCTAGTTGCAATGCTACAGGTAGTATCTATGGTCCACAGTAAGTGTAACGAACTGTAAATTATACTGTTTGTATATTATCTGGAGGAGAAGGTGAATGGAAGAAGCCTGGTATAAGTTACGTAAACTATTTTCATGGAAGGGCGCGTAAATGTCAGTTTCCAAAAGAATGTATCAAATAGCGAGTGTTTTGATATTAGAAGGTGTAGAATCGATCATGCCTTATCATAAGCAGCACAACGAATCAGCAAGTTGCAATAAATGATTTATTGAAGATTGATATAAGCGGTGTGTAATCTAGGGAAACGAGCACTTCCATTCGTGGACACGACGTGAATGAAGACTCTGCTAATAAAGGCAATTATTGTATTGAATAGCTTGGGAATGAAGAACAGTTCATAAGAGGGAATTTCGAATTCACCTGTGGATTTAAAGAAATTTCGAGTAATATTCAATCTTATTGAATGTATAACTCAGATAAATGAAGAAATTAGGAAAGAAATCTCAGCTTGTGGAATTTAAGCATATTTGCAACGGTCAACAAATCACTACTGAATGAATTCTCCAGAATCAGAGCTTCAGCGATACTGTCAGTGATGTATTTGCTGACATGACTTTCTCTACTATTGTACTAACCATTCTTACATACCCTTATTCCTATATGTTCTTCGTGTTAGTTGAGAAACATTTGCAGAAGTTATCTTATTGTTTATTTTCTCGTAGGTGCAAGGTGTTGTGTGAAAGAGAGGGGAACAGAAAAAGCGGGAGAGTTGTATATACTCTTGAGCAACGTCGAAGTGTTATCCTGTGGCATATAAGCACAGCATAGGTGGTGGAAAGACATAATGTTCAGAAATGTAACAGAATGCTACATTTAAATTAAAAATTAAATATGAATGATAAGAAAAGCAACTAGTAACCAGACAATCCAACTAGGATAATGCATCCTTTATGAAAAACAGAATGCTGCCTGGAAGATAAAAATTAACGTTGAAAATGTCGAATGTGCCTCAACTGTCTCAATTTTGTATGTATTTTTATGTTCTCCAGTTCAAGCATATATGACCGGTGGAGTAAAGCCTGTGGTTTGTTTCTGCTTATTATGCATTTGCGGTGTAAAAAGGCTAGCAAAGCCACCAACCTCGATCATTAATTATGCATAACGGTATATACCACCAGCGTGTGTGGCGCTCTCGGTAACGGGCACAAATTATTGATTACTTAAATATACAAATGCAAACTGAGTAGCCGTATAGAAAATCAGAGCTAGGTGATTTCCTTTGTACAGGGCCATAGCCAGATAGCGGCCAGGTTGGGCAGCGCCCGCACTGGGGGGGGGGGGGGGGGGACTTTGCCCGTATTGAGAAATGCCATTTGCCCCTTCCTGTAAGAAATATTTCAATAATACATTTAGAAGTAAAATAACCACGCATTGAAGACTATATTAATAGTAACAATGCTGTAAAAGTTTATCCATTATCTTGTTCAAGCGTGCCGAATATCCAAACCTATTTGGCCGCCAAAACGCAGTGGAACATGTATACATATGTACATAGCATGTTTCGCGGTTTCTGCTTGCACACATACCGCACTTCGTCACCCCTCTCTACTTTTCTCAGTAAAGAATTCAAACTTTGAAGAATCATTTCTCCGGCTTAATATTCCGCGGACATTTTTCCAGCATGACTTGTAATGCTGCAATATGGTAACACAATATATCATTATAAGTAAATAAAATGTTCTATGTGTCGAATGACACATGTTTCACCCAATTAACAGTTAATTTGAGAGCAAGAATGAGTCATACATGTTTAATTACGCATAAGTAAGTTAAAATCAGGTCGGGAGAGACTTAATGCAAAAGAATAACATGTAATTTAAGTTCTCATAAATTTTAAACCACCTATCATAAAGGGAGAAAACTTACACAGTTGTTATTCTGAAATAAACACAGTAATGTTCCAAACTTGGTGTGCAACACTATAGCTATTAGAGTATTGAGCTCAATGAAAACAGATTCCATTACAAAGCTGTGAAATTCTGTTGCTCAGAATTTGAGTGAGTGAGTGAATGAGTGGGTGAGTGAGTGAGTGAATGAGTGAGTGAGTGAGTGAGTGAATGAGTGGGTGGGTGAGTGAGTGAATGAGTGAGTGAGTGAGTGAGTGAGTGAGTGAGTGAGTGAGTGAGTGAGTGAGTGAGTGAGTGAGTGAGTGAGTGAGTGAGTGAGTGAGTGAGTGAGTGAGTGAGTGAGTGAGTGAGTGATGGTGCTTAAGGGCCCGCCGACAGCTAGGTCATTAGGGCCCCCTCAGAATTTGAAGGAACCCTGCTCATGTGCCCCTTGAATTTAATCTTGTGGTCATTAGTTCACCACAAACATTATACAATAGTCTGCAAGGCGTTATGATTAATATACATGTCAATTAACAATACAACTATATCATGGTAATCATCATGTACGTACAGTTTTAAGCGCGACGATTTCCTGACCTCTCTACCACAGCTAGTGAGTCAGCCGAAATTGTCTAAGCTTTCGTGCGTGCACAAAACGGAGTGCTTCAACAGTCATAATGTTATAATACTGTAATGCCTTTTATTCCCGGAGAGCCGACGGCGTATACATTGTTTACAGCGGAAGATGCTTTTGCAATTTTGCAACTAAATCCGCTTTTGCGATATGAAGAAAGCAAAGAAGGTGATAAGAATTAAGTAGAAACTGTTGTTTGATACTATGTATTTGCATTGTGCAGAAGTCTCGTTGCACCTAATAAGCACAGCTCATGTTATTATTCACCTCAGTATTGGAAGCAGTAAACGTCTCTGCGACAGGCTTGGAACGTATTCCTGCAGAAGAACGAGACAACGCTGTTTTTTGCAACATGGAATATCTTCGCCTTCTCAAGGCTTTGATGCACCATGTGTTAACCTTCTCAGTAGCACAATACAACGTACAGCTTGTCTAAAATGTCCCGACACTCCTTATGCGCAAGTGAGGAGAAATGCGCAGAAGTGGTGAAAGTGGTGGGGGAACAAGTGACTAGAAGGTTATCAGAACTTGGAGGTAGTCGCATATACAACGTATGAACTTGTCGCTCACACGGCAACTGGAAGACTGACCCCCACTTCTCTTTTATGCAAGTGGACTGCTCAGTGCTACTACGTATCTTTGCTTCTGGAGTGGGGAAGTGTCAGGACATTTTAGACAAGCTGCACTGTCAAGAAGCAAAAGCGCAGATAGCAATACTTATCGACAAGCTCACTGAGTTTCCAGATCGTTGTGCGTTATTTATATTTTAAAGTAATACAACTTAAGCAGGCGAGGACAGTGAATATATGTATTATGGACTCAAGACACAGTCCACACTGATCAGTGGCCAGTAGTGCAACAGGAGCTGCACAAGAGAGCAGGAAGACGACTTATCAGCGATTTGCGAGTCTGGCTTTTCTTTCCTTAGAAAACAGCAAACACAAGCCTTGGAGTTTGAAGTTCTAAAGACATTTGGAAGAAAAGGAAACCACAGACTGCAATTATTCTAAATAGACATTGAGCTGATAACGGTTTTATTAATTGTTTCTTTAAGAGTGGACTCCTTAATTAAAACTTTTATTTAACGCCCTTGAAACTTATGCCTCTATAATTTTATGAGTTTTGGTCAGAATAATTACTTGCTCTTTAAAAATTTAAATTGTCATTTTACATTTTAGCATGCCTAATTAACTTTTATATAATTTCTTTATGGTTGAGGTTTATTAAGTCTGTGATATTTATTGATTCGGGAAAATCAATTTTCAACAATTCAAGTAAAAATTCCTAAATTTTCTTATGTAGTACAGGTTACATCAAAACAATGTGTGTTCTGTAGTATCAAGGCTTTTTATGGTACGTAGCCATCATTACTTTCACTAAGTTTCTTTAAATAAAATGGAGTGTTAGTGACTTTAATCTTATCGTGATATAATATGCAAATCTACTTATCTTTTGCCTTTCAAACCATGAAGTTCTTTTTTTGTAGTGTTTAACGTCAACTTTTACTACATACGGCACCACAGGTGGTGACACTGATGATACGTGGAATGAAGACGGAGCACCGATGGAATGAGATGGCGGGGGAAACCGGATAACCCGGAGGAAAAAACCCGCCCCAGCACCGCTTCGTCCACGACAAAAACCACATGCGGTTGCCTGGGATCGAACCCGGGCCGAGAAGTGAATTGTCTAACTATTCGACTACGGTGCGGCCGCGAAGTTCTTTCATTACTTCCATGTCATATACATGAATTTATGCATTCTGAAGATTTGTTTGGAGATCCGCTGAATATTTTTTTTTTAAAAAAAGAAAATAAAACACTGTTTTTAGAGAAAGACCTGTGTGTGTTTGTGTCAGTTTGTAAACAGCATATTCCAAAAGGCATAAGACAAAACTTGGTAAGTTCAGCATCTTCCGAGGACGCGACTGGAAGATTTTAAAGAATCCTTTACGTGGAATCTTTAGAACATTTTTATTTTCTCAAAAATAAGTGCAATAATTTTGTATTTTCAGGGAATAAACCCTGAAGTCCTCTTTGTTATGGATGGCTTTCTGATTACTAGTAAACCATATGACATGGACAAAGTCTTATATACAAAAAGTACTATACTTTTTGTAGGGTGGAAGGGAAGTCTTACATTACTTTAAACCAGTGATAGATCTTGGTAGTGGAACACATTTTACATCTTACGTTTTTGTCACTGACCAGTTCCTACGGAGATTTTTAGTTTTGTCGAAAACAAGAGACAAACTGGCAACTCTGCAGGTTTTGTGGGTGTCACGTTCACTAGGTCAGTACATAAACAAACATGCGTCACTACTGCTACCATTTCGGCGCGGCTCGTGAGTGCCAACATAAAGACCTACCATGCCGTGTCTGCTGCGTCGTAATAAATAAGTACATCTGAATTCTCCAGTAACGCATACTGTAACCTAAACTCACAATCTAAGGATATTGTTTATCATCTCGTTCAACATGATACGTAAATCGTGTTGTAGCTGATACTGCTGTAGTGTAACAAACCAAACCATCTCTCTGACTTTTAAGCACAAACAAAAGTACATTTGTAGGCTCTTACACAGTATACAGTATACCAAATTATATTTTTAACGCGGCAGCAAAAGAATAAACTGCGATCCAAATGGTTCACTCACTTCACAGGTAATGTTCAAAATGTCCACCATTTGCGCGCCTGCAAACTTCTCACCTTCTTAACCAATTACGTCGCACTCTAGCAAAAACATCCTCGTTGTTGGGTATTTCCTCTACAGCCAGATAAATGTGTTCTCTCAAAGATTCGAGGTCAGTAATTGCAGTTTTGTAGATCCTGCTTTTCATATCTCCCCAGAAGAAAAAGTCCAGAGGATTCATACCGTGTGGATGGGAAGTCATTACAGTGATTTAAACCAGTGGTAGATCTCGGTATTTGGAACACATTTTGTATCTTGCGTTCTTGTCTCTGACCATTTCCCACGGAGATAGTTTTGTCGAAAACCAGCTGGCAACACAGCAGATTATGTTGATGTTACTTTCACTAGTTCAGTACACAAGCAAATACGCATCACTCCTTCCATGTTTACTGTGCGAGTGTGGGCCAATCACAATCGTTAACTGCCAAAACATTACTCCCCTCTGCAAGCGACCGACTTGTTTACATCGGGATGCCAGGTCGATTTCCTGACCTACAACGTTGTCCGTTGCTTCAGGTCTGAAAGAGCCGCTCGTGTAATGTCACATGATTACTATCGAAGCTATGTCAGAAATAAAGTACTCTACGCATCTTACAAGTAACAGACCGTTATCTTGGTACACTCTTGTAGTATTATGCATCCAATTTGAAACAAAAACCAAATCAGTCCGGGACTTTGTTTAAAAATAGAAGAAGTAAGTTCAAAGTTTGGATAGTGGATTTATTTTTGCACATAATCCCCAGCTACAGTTCTACACTTATTCCAGCGTTTGACTAACACCTGGAATGCTTCAGTATAGAAGGATTTAGTATTATGACGGAACCATTGTAGGGCATCATACTTCACTTCATCATCAGTGTTGAAATGTTCTCCAAGGATTCCTTCAGGGGACCAACAGGTGGAAGTCACTTGGCGCTAAGTCAGGACTGTAGGAGGGGGCGGGGTGGGTTATAAGATCTCTCAGCCAGCTTCCGTGATTGTTTGGACTGTGCTTTGAGCGGTATGTGCAAGAAGAGGACACTCATTGTGGTGAAATCCGGACGTTTCTTTCGTAAACACTCGTGCACATCACACAGAATACGGAAGTTATACTCACTGTTGAAAGTGACACCATGGGGTAAAAAATAAACGTGAATGATACCCTGTTTATCAAGAATGACTACCGTGGGCTGTGATCCACCACGACCGGGATCATCAGTAATAGAGGTACTGCCATCTTTAAAGCGCTTACCCATTCAAATGTGTTACTGCGACTGAATGCCTCATCACCGTACTGAGCCTGAACTCTTCTGTAAATTTCAACAAGTTTTATGCCCTCGTGCATTAAAAACTTCATCACAAGACGCTGTTCCACGCAGACATTAACTGTTGCTGCCATCTTGAATAATGGCCAATCCAGAAGCGCGAGCAGTGAGCGCCGTCTACCAATAACAGAACACAGATGCCAGTTTCTACTGCATACGAAACCTCCAGCCGAGGCATCCATTTAAAGCTGAGAAAAAAAAGTCCCGGATTGAGTTGAACAACCTTCGTGTGTATATATGTAAACACAATGTAAGTCATATACATTTGCTTTTGTGTAGTTAACCGTTTCCAGGTATTCGTTGTTAGTGGTCTGAATTTTAAAACACCTACTTAAACATTTCTCAAAAGGGAAGTCGTCATTCTTTTTCTCTCTTAGACATGCAAAGAGAACAGAAATCCAAAATCATCACATAGCGATCGAACTTCAAACATTTGATTGTCGCTTAAAGCCTATATTAATCCCATTATAATTTCAACGGAATACGCAATAAGTCAATTTATGTCAATTAACGTGAAGTAAATAGAATAATAAATATTATAATAACGAATAATTTGTACAAGAATGAGTAGAGAAAGTTATGTGCGAGCAACACATCTACTTTTTAAAGCTATTTTATCTCGCCCTCCCCCTATAAAATCTGGAGCCCCCCTAAGTTCACTCTTGGCTAAGGGCCTGCCTTTGTGTGAGGATCTTGTAGACAAATTTAATTTACTGTGTCACGCCTAAATGATTTAATTGCTTTCGAACTGATTTCGCCCTATTTCATTTTCACTTCCAGCAATGTAAAAATACACAAAGGGGTCTTTCAGTGTATCCGAGGTTGTTGGTAACACTGAACAACAAAAATGAAACTTTTTTTTTCTTTTGTCTCAGAAAGAAAAATCTGTGATTCTGATGGTATTTTTTCTCCTGAATTCAGATACGATATCGGATTTTCTCCATCATGCAAGGATTCCGAGTGACAGGCATTTATAATTTCAAACACTTTAATACTTTCTACATTCTTAACTACACAATATTCGAACACTCGGACTCACCTAGAAAGTAAAAAATGATGATTTTCTGCTATATTTTACCTCTAGAGCGTCCCTCTTGATGGTCCAACAATAATTGGCCAGCATATTAGGATTCCATTTGCCTTGATATCTCTTTTCCATAGCTGAAATCTCCTGATGAAGGTGTTCCCAATGCTCATCGCTCACTGCGCCAAGATGTTCCGGGAAGACATGTAGGTGCGAGTGCAGGAAGTGAACTTTTAAGGACATATTACAACCCAAATTGTTATAAGACGTTATAAGATCATTGAAAATATCACGGTAATTTTCCGCCATTCGAGTTTCCAAAAAACTGTAACCTTTTTGAATGCTTGCCAAGCTGCTTTCTCCAGTGGATTCAATAGTTCCTCAAACTTCTCATCATGCATTAGTGATCGTATTTGTGGACCCAAAAATATCCCTTCTTTAATTTTTGCTTTACTAATTTTAGGAAATTTCTGTTTTAAATACATGAATCCAGGAGTATTGTCCATGGCTTTAATGAAATTCTTCATTAATCCTAGTTTGATGTATATCGAAGGTAGATACACATTTTTAGGATTACACAATGCGTCATGTTTCACATTTTTCTGTCCAGGAATGAATGATTCGCGTTTCAGCCATTCTTTTCTAATGTAATGGTTTTTCTCTGTCCCTATTATCCCAAAGACATAAAAAATTAGTACTTTGTGTAACCAAGCTGCAGACCAAGAATAAGTGCAATAACCTTCAAATTACCGCAAATATTCCATTCATACACTGCATATTGAAGCTTTGGCAATATAAATTTAAAATTGTCATATGTTTCTTTCATACTAGCAGAGTGAGACACAGGTACTGATGGGAATGTATTGCCATTATGCAGAAGCACTACTTTTAAACTAGTTTTGGAGGAATCAATGAACAAGCGCCATTCTGTTGGGTTTATGCTCAATACCAAATGCCTCCATAAGAGATAGAATGTCAGTACAAAACACTAAGCCATTTTCTTCAGAAAAATAGTCTTTAAATTGAGAATGACGACTACGATAAATACACATCTTTGTATTCTTTTGAAGAAGATTCCATCGTTTTAGCTGGGAACCAAGCATTTCAGACTGGTTTAAATCTCGTATGAGATCATTAAGATCTTCTTGAGTCAATAAATGAGGCTCAGGTGAACAGCTTTGTTCAGAAGTTGTATCACCAAAATCTGTTTCTTTTTCTTGCTTAGTTCCAACAGAATCTGAGCTCTCTTCATCTAATGTCACATGTTCTGGAGGCTTGGTATTGGCAATTCTTTGCTGTGTGAAACTGGTCTCATTGCAGGTCAGGGTGCACCACTATGTTTTGATTTTGACATAATCCATTTAATGTTTGTTAAGCAGAATTGGGTTCCCTCCAAATCATAGGAATAGTAAATGGCATATGGCGTGTGCTGTTTTTCCATGCAGTGAGAAGCCTACTACATGATAAACAACAGATATGTGGGGCTCAGGCCCTTGTTTGGTCCCCCACTTCATATCAAAAATAAAGTTCATAACACTTTTTTACTAATGGAGTAAGGTGTCGCCTTTGGGACTTGAGCGTCACTTCACATAACAAAAGTTGTTAGGATGATTTAAACGAACTCTAGGCATTTTGTAACTAACAACAAATTAAAGGAAATAAATTTGTAACTTTATAATATACAATGATCCAGACACAAAGTAATTACGTGTTTACTGGTTCACTGCTATCTCACAACTGACAATGGACAAAAAAGCTTTTGTTTAAAAAATTGAAATTGAAATTAAAAAAAAACTATAGGTGATGGAGAAATTCCGAATACATATTTGAAAACACGATAAAAACTGCATTAAGTGCAACTATTGGCACTCATGAGATAAAAGTCATGTTGACCAGTGTAATGGTTAAAATAGATAAAATAGAGAAGTAGTTTCGCCTTAAAATTAAAACTTGATGTGTTATCAATGGTTCCTATAAGCATTCTGTTATAAATAATGCCACGAATGAATGCCAATTTATCTAGAAAATTTGACTATTACTAGTTGCATTTATTATACTATTTCACGAATTAAAGGATGATATAGTCCATGAAATGTTGTTGAAATGCTGTGTTGTGATTACTAACCTCTTATAAGAAACATAATTGGCACGCACTACAAGATTCTCATATGTTCAAATTTTTTAAGATGTTAGCAATGTGAGACGCTGGGTTACCTGCTGTTAATTTGCAATTTGGTTCAATTTACAATTTGTCAAAGTAATTCCAAACATGTTTCCTGTTGTGTTCTGAGGTTTCCCTCTTCGAATTTGCCTATCCATTTCAGCATGGGATACCTCACCGAAGCGAGTCAGTCATTTTTTATATTTGAATGACGGTTCTGTTGCGTCAAATTACGTAAGCTGTTGCGCATCTGTAGCACAGTGCAGCTAGGTTCTCTAATCTGATCACAACACAAGAAAAGCAGAGGATGTGATAATTAAAATTCAGAGGAGACGATAATGAAATGTGAATTTTTTTATTGCTAATGAAGGTTGTTATTGTTTGAAATTGTTGTGCATATGATTGGTTGATTTCAATCAAGTCACGTATGACTGGAAGAGTCACATATGCAAGACCCATCGAGAAAAAAGTTGAGGGCTGGGAAGGGAAGGAAAATGTAGACTGCTTTTCATAATTATATAGAGAAAGCATAATTTACCTAGTGAGATGGTGCCACGGCAGTGTGTGGACCCGCATTCGGGAGGTCGTGAGTTCGATCCCCGCTGCCAGCTTCCTTACCCATAGGTTATTTCGGGGATTTCCCCTGGTCGCTAGGCGAAAGTTGGGAAGTTTAATCACATACCCTGCATTTCAGCTCACCTAGCTTGTTTCACTTCACCTTCATCCTGCTTGACTGTTTCAGGGTTTTAAGTGTGGATGTTGGCGGGGACTAGGCGTTGTATATCAGGGAAAGCGCTCTTGAATCGGGCGGTCTCCGAGTGTCCGAAGCATGCGTGCATGCGGTTAGGGCGTAAGCAGCCTTTTTCCCCACCACCAAAAAAAATAAAATAAAATAAATAAACCAACAAACAAACCTATTGTGGGATATGTCAGCCTGCAGGAAGGGGGTGGGGTAGTCGGTTGTATGAGCGGTCTCAATCTGTGAGCTATAGGAATCCAACCTTCTGTCGTGTTTCATAGGTCTGCCCTACCGCTGTCTCCTCTCACCTCACCTCTCCCTCACGGGGCCGCCCGTCAGGAAAAGTTTTCATAGGTCGAGATGCTAATTTCGCTTTCCCAACCTGGTCACACTTCATACCCCAAGAAGTATAGTTTGCATTCCTCTTGCCCCGCTAGTCCACCAGTTCTCACTTGTGTCAACTCTCCTACAATTCCTCTTTGTGCCAGTCGCATTCTGGAACTAGTGATTCAGTTGTCTGACGTTACCTTACACACATACACATTACTCACTTTATGCTCATTTACGCCTAAGTCTCAGTTTTAAGAAATATCGTATTAAGTGCATTGTGTCACTTTAGAAACTTAAATTACTCTTCTTTCGTGAGAATCGATAGATCTCCAGTTAATTTTACAAACTTTTAGTCGGTTATATTTCACTGCCCATATTTGAATCATATATTTGGATCCAATGTTAAATAGAAAAACAAGATCGCGAATGTATACAGTTAGGCAAAGCATTTCATATGAGTAGCTAGAGAAGAACATGTTTATAAAATGGGTATGCTATAGCATAAAATATTTTCAAATAAATATTTTCACGCTTTTTTATCCAGTTCCAGTTCATGCCATGGTGGAAAGCTGCATTTTCAGCATATAGTGCTGGTAAACTAACCTACCTGCGTCTGTTAATTAGTTTACTGCACATATTTTCAGCATAAATATGCTAAACCTTCTAACATTTGATATATTTATTATTGAGACATTATTTATAATCGCATTTAATAGCTGAATTTTAGCACTTAAATATTACCTGCCTCGTTACTTATCTTTTAATTGTTGGTACAAACTGATTTCATTGACGCAACAACTAAGTATGAACTATAAGTTACTGATATGTTTAAGGTGGATAGTCGACCACTACTTTGCCACCAAGGTTAATGACCTTAATACTGACACCGCTATGATTATCAGTAGGGCTAGGAAATTCATGCATTTGCATGTTTTTCATAGGGGTTAAAAATGTATGCTTTTACATTATGTGCACGAATTATGGAATTTTAAGTTATTTGGACGTGATTTTATGGTGCATATAACTGCATATTTTCTTGATTTTGATAAATGCATATTATTTCAATAATATGGCCTCTATATAGCATATTTTAATGATTTTTGGTTTTTTCCCACCTGGATAGTATTTTTCATATTGGTAGTGTTGCATATGATGATGCAACTCGCCAGGTGGCGAGAAGCAATGCTGAGTCATGTTGTTATGTAGTGAATCCCCTGTTTCAATCCTTTCATTATATGTTTGTGCGTAGAGAATAATCAGTGCGTTATCTGAGAGGTTTATATTAACAAAGATAAAGTGCAGGTCAACGTTTTGAGCAGCACGCTTGCCTCTGCGTGGTCTTCAAACGTAACAGTGTTGTGAACTGGTTCCCTCCAAATTAAATTAGGCGTATAAAATGTTAAAAAGCACTTCAAACGCCGAAAATAAAACCAACTTCTAGTGCTAGATTAATTACTTTACAGAACGAGTTTTCGGGTGAGTTAATATCTACAGATAATAGGGCACTGTTTTGTGGAGCGTGTGACAAAAATATAGGGAGTGAGAAAAGATTTCAAATAGTTCAGCACATAAAC
This sequence comes from Tenodera sinensis, assembly GCA_030765045.1. Classification (NCBI taxonomy): domain Eukaryota; kingdom Metazoa; phylum Arthropoda; class Insecta; order Mantodea; family Mantidae; genus Tenodera; species Tenodera sinensis. Next base: position 14,163 of record JAUKNM010000056.1, on the reverse strand, counting down.
ACAGCAAAACATAAGGAGAATTTAATCAGAAAACTCGCAAACAAATAACCTGTTCTAAAACAATTAGTAGAGTGTTTAGGAAGTAGGGTTACTGAATTTTCCTATGACTTGTCCCAAGCATTTTTAGCTGCTGATATTCCCTTTTTCAAAATTAATAATCCGATATTTAAAAACTTTCTTGCCAAGTATACTCAACATGTGCCTGAAGAAAGTACACTGCGTAAGACTTACTCGTATGTAGGGCATTGTTACAATAACGTATTGTCAAATATACAAAATGAATTAGCGGATCAGTTTGTGTGGTTGTCTGTTGATGAAACCCCTGATTCTGAACGCCGTTCTATTGCTAATATAATCGTGGGTGCCTTAAATATACAGCTTATTTCCTTAATATGGGAAAATTGTCGGCCACTGACAATATAACTGTGACACAGTTTGTGATGGACTCTTTGAAATTACAATGCCCATGTGGAATCGAATACAACTGGTTGCTTTTATCTGTTACCTTATATGGTAAAATCAGGAAAAACTCTGAAAGGTATTTTTCCTAACTTAATTCATATAACTTGTTAGGCACACGCTCTTCATCGAATTTCTGAGACAACACGCGATTCTTCCCCACTGGTAGATAGATTTGTGTCCAGTACAAAGAGAATTTTTGTTAAATCTCCTAAAAGAGTTAAGTTGTTTAGATCAACAGCACCTAATATCCGACTTCCTCCTGCACCGGTGTTAACTCGATGGGGAACATGGGTCGATGCAGTTTTATATTATGCTGAGCACATAGAAATAATCGAAGAGGTTGTTAATTCATTGGATTCGAACGATACTTCATCAATACAAACTTTGCAAAATATTCTGTCAGGTACTGGGTTAAAGAAGGATCTTAGTTTCATATCTGCTCATTTTTCTTTCTTACCAACAGCCATAACGGCATTGGAAGCTGTAGGATCTCCTTTGCATGAATCACTTACTCTGCTTGAAAAAACAATATGTGATCTAAGTGTGGTTCCTGGTAGCATAGGACAAAAAGTGAAAGAGAAAGTGAATTATGTAATTTCCAAAAAATTCTGGTTATAAACAGATGTGAGATATTCGAGACATCCTCGAAAGAAAATCATCCGTCACACCAAGAGAGTTGATTCTCGCTGTGAAACAGTTAACATCATTTAAATATGCCCCTATAGCATCTTGTGACGTTTAAAGAAGTTTTTCACGTTACAAAAGTGTTTTGCCAGACAACAGACGACCTTTTAGTGCTGAAAATTTGTGTAGTGTTGGTTGTGAACTGCAATTTAGCAGTTAATACTAGTAACAGAACCACTTCTGCTTCAACCTCTAAGGAATAAGGTAACTTTATTATTTACACTAACTCGTCTACTGCAAAGGGATATGAACTGTTCTAATGAAATAGTGCATATTTCTTGGCATATTTTGAAGTTTTTAAGAACATATTTGCATGCATATTTCACTGTTTTTTAGGGCATGAACTTCCGAGCCCTAATTATCAGGTATTAGCAAATGACTAATGCTTTTGTGTAAGCACTAGTTTTATTTTTGTATATCATCGAACAAGTAGTATCAACAGATGAGTGTTACGTGCATTGCAGAATCTCGGGAGTAGCAAAATACTCCACTTGGTCTCGGATTTTCAAAATCTTCCACATTCTCCTAAAATGCACTTGCTCCACTTGTATTGCAATACACTATTTTGCTTTGAACATGAAACGTGCACACATTTGAATTGAATGTGTAACCAATTGCACCATTGGTTAAGAGCAGGAGGCGGCAAGTTGGTCATCCCGATTGTGACGTCAATGAACGCAACCGGGCATCCACAAGGTTCGAAGGAGAGGTTTTGAAAGCCACAGTTTCGGAGTAAAGGAACTTCTGTAACACACGGTTGGTTTTATACATGCCTAATACACATATACACAGACTGAGAGGGCTTTAACATTTACTTTTCATTAATGCATTCTTTACTTAATCGGGAACGTTACAGTTTGGCGTAGGTACATCTAACGTTAATTCATAAGTACTGACATACAACAGAGCAGGTAGGTTTTCATCTGCAATTGCGATCTGCTTTCAGATTTTACAATCCTCAGTTTCAAACAAAATTGCTCATATATATGTGCTCACACATAGCGCTAATATGCGGCGGCAAATGAACGGAGAGACGCAAACATTGTCGTAAGTTCTCTACACAGTAGCAAACCAGCCTTGTTTTCTAATTGTGATATCAAAATTGTGTTTGTTTGAAAATTCGCAAGCTCAATTTGTAAGTGTGGTTTTACACAACCACCTTGAAGGTTTTATAAACTTAGGGTAGGTACGCTACAAAGCTTCATTGAATATTGAAACTTTATTGCTACATTTACGGACAAAGATTGGTTTTATATTATTTTAAAATACCTTGAGGCTTCGTACTTCTGACTTGGTTGCACTCTTTGTGACCTTCGTAATGTCGTTTAATGTTTGACTTGCAAAGACCAATAAAAACTTTCAAACACAACAAACATTTCCATTTTCACCCATAGCACAGCAAAGATATTGTTCTTTCCATTGCTCTTTGAACGGAAAGTTGTTTTTTTTTTTGGGGGGGGGGGTTCGAGGTTTCGGAAGAGCCATGTCGTATCAATGAGGCGTATACCCCACTGCTTGCTTACGTTTGAATGCATATTGATTGAAAGAGGGAGAGGTAACGGTGGGCTACGTATTGCTTTGCCTCTGACATCATATCTATAGTTATACCTACATCATATACCTACAGTTTTGCCGACCCCTGGTAAAGAGTTATAAGAGTTATGACTTTTGAAGTTATACGTTATAACTAACGAACAAGAGTTCCAAGTGATGGTGTTAAGCGAAGTATATAGTTCAGTATGAACCTAGATTTGAATTACTAACTACAGAAATCCAATTTCAATATAGCTGAGTGATATCAGTATAGTAAGAAATAAGGAGACCAACCAGTATCTACCTAATTTACTTCCTGACTTTGCAACCCTGCATAATTTAAGATTTAGAAGGGATTGTGAACCACACGGTGCACAGTTACTGCGACGTAAAAAATGCAGCGCGGTGGTCCTGAAGAGATAACAGGTTTTGAGTGGACACTTAATGAAAAAGTAAACCCCATCCAGCTTCCCACTGAACGAGGCTTGATTCTGTGCTTAAGTAAACTCGCAAAATGCGAGAGTAGAGCTCGTTCATGAAGTGTCCCTTGTGATGGAAAAGTTGGCCTATCGCTTGCGAGAGGATAATTACTGTTCCTGGAGAACAGACAATTAACGTAATACGCATACCCTTATTATTGCAATGCTCTTATCTATGCAGTTAACCGGGCAGGAATGTAATCTCGCTTTTAATCTGTTTTTATGAAAGGATTTACCCACAGTTGTCTAGTAACGGGTAGCTCATGAAGTGTAATGCTACAACTTTGCTACTTCTAGTGTGCTCTAATTCAAAAAAATATAGTGCTGAATATTGTTGGCATCCATAAATTTCAATCTAACCGTTATTATAAGAGTTTGTGAAACAACATTGAAAGATACCTCGGAAGAAAAAAGTGAATAAATAATATGTTACAAGCTGAAAACCAGAACAGCTCATATTAGCGAAAGGAAAAATTAGAAGGAACAGAGTTTTAGAATGTGAGTCCCTATAGATACCTATAGCTATAGGAGAAACACGAAGTGGAACACCTCGTGAACTTAGATCTATACAAATCAATTGTGTGTACCACCCCCAAGAAGGAGGGAAAGGAACCACAGGGGGCTACAGGTCGTAAGCACTCAGGCCACAAAGACGCGCGGAAGATACTAAGAGTTCCAGCTTCGTAGTCCAAGAAGAAGAACTCGGAGGCCAAGCAGCCTTCTACTGTCAACGAGGAGTACTTTTTCCTCTAAGCAAGTATCCACGCCATCTGTGCGGCACCACCATACGCCACGAAACCTACAAGCTCACCTAGAAAATGAGAAGGAATGCGAAATGATGTAAAGGAGGTTGTGGTGCATGAGAAACCACCTGAGCAATCGCCTATCCACTAGGGAAAATCACGAAAAATCCAAGGTGAGAGAGGACAATCGACGGGAATCAAAGCTGGACTTCCCGAATGCAAGCCTCCTGCGTTTCGCTGTTGTAGTAGTTATCACCCTTGCTCTTGAGATACCTGGGCATTTGCTACATATACATATGTACTTAGCGATCATTTCTCTACCAGAAGGGAAAGGACTAGTCGATTGAGAAGCTGCTCATCGTTTAAGCTTTTAAATATGATTACAATAAAATGTATGCAAGAAAACAAAGAATAACAGTTATATGTAATCACTAGCGCGCTTACCGATTTTGAGTGCAGACCTTTGAAACACACAATGTTATAGCTCAAATACGATATCAGTTTGATGTTTGTTTTGCAGAGGTATAAAGTCGGGTCTAATTAATTAATTGAGGGATGAATTCTGTCTAATGGCAAACAACAGTTGTGTGCTGTTGTTGTGACAAAGGGCACAAAACTCTTTACTAATGAAAAGGTAGCTCTGCCTCGCTTTGTACACGGTCTGTAATTTAACACCCAATTACACAAGTTCTGTCTCTGTTAGCCTTAGGACTAATTCCAGTGTCGCGGTTGTGTTTTATTTTTGCTTTGTTCTTGCTAACTTTTACAAGTGCACAATGCAGCTCTTTGCTCTTCTAGGTACGTGAACTTGAATTTCAGTACGCGGCTTGAAGAGGAAACTACGATACGATAATGAATGTTGAGGTTTTCGAAATGAATTTGACATTTTGGAGTCCCTTTTTCCTTTTTTCCCCCTTTTCTTTACCCCAAAATTCTCAACTGCTGGCAAACAATTAATTTCTTACCCCAATTCCTCTAAAGCAGCCTATTCCAAGTCCGAGTGTGAGCACTTACGGGTACAACAGTGCTCGGAGCCCGGCTGTAGGGGGAGAGTTTTAGCACTACAGCACTAAGCAATGCTCACAGCACGAGTCCTTGCCCTTCCACTCTTGAGGTTGTCGTTTCTCATTAACTAGATCTTACATTTTTTGGCCCTTAAAACCAATGTTTAGGTCCACAAAATATTTTCTAAAATGATCAAAATATTCAAGAAAGATATAGGTTTATGCACGTAAAATTCCGTTTTCGCAGGATAAACATTCAATTTTATGTGTATAAATGTATTTCCTATTTCCAATATCACACTAAGTTTAAAAATGCAATTAATAGGCATTACGAACTACGCGGGATAAAAACAGCAATTTTAGTTACTTATTATGTCTAGAAACATTTTATAGCGCCTTAAATTATGAATTTGTAGTTGCTGTTCGTACATAATATGAATATACGGTTTTTAAAAACCTTCTACAAACGTATTGAATAGATCACACTGAAAATTCACCATACTCTACTGGTACATATGTCACTTTGACCTAAATCCTCAACATGTGATATGGACCATAGTCTCAAATTATCATTGCACAACACAATACTATAGTGTTGAAGAATAGGTTGAAATACATTTGAAATAGTGACAGAGCAAACTTAGAGAAATCTCTTGAACATGTGCAAATCAAAAGTTTTATTTCGATATGGATAGTTAAAGGCACAGGATTAGTTTGTTGGAAAACTCTGATACAGAACGAGGAATATTAAAGCGGAACAAAACAACAAAATATAATATTTCATTTGCCACATTAGCTGATTTCTCCTTCAGAATAGATAGGAACGCGGGCAGTTTTACCGTCCCAAGGTGAGTGATTCTCATATTACTCGCAGTAGCTGTTTTGACGCGTGACGTCAGTTATTCCACTGAACTCAGATAAGATGTGGTGTTTTAAATGACAAACAAGGTTCACGCGTTAATACCAAGTGATAAAGTGCAATACAAAATCTGCTTTGAAAATGAGTGAACGTGGTAACAGCGCTTATCAGTTTGAAGCAAAAAAGTACGTTTTTGATTTGAACCATTCTGATAGCGATTCGGATACAGTGTGAACACCGAAGACCGTGCTGATTCCATGCATTACAATTCGTGTAAGTTAAACTCCATTATATGAAAAATGTGTTCTATTTGGAGCATATCTGAGACGAAGACTGTGATAATTTTCCGAACCTCCAGCGTGTATAAAATATATGAGCCAACCCTTTAAGGAAGCTGCTATCCAAAATAATTTTCTTCAGAGCCTGATAGGCTTATGATTCGTCATTAATCCATAATTTATTTATTCCAATTATTCATGTTCACCACTTTTCTACTCACAATTTTCTAACCATTTATCTTCACTTTTATATAAGGAACAGTTGCTGTGAAGTTATCAAGTAATATGGCACAGTTTTATGCAGCCCACCATAAATGGTTATTTATACTAGCGTTCCATACTATTAACTTTGGGTATGGTTTTTCCACCATTTTAATTTTTTTCATTAGGTTTTTAGATAAATGTCGTACGTCACATTAATATTCTGGATATTGAGTTTCTAACAGGCATCTTACACCTTTGTCTGTCGGTGAGAAAAACATCAACTCTATATATTTCCTGCTTCACAAGCCTGGTCATTATGTTGTCGCAAGCAGACTTTACCAAATCGCCTTTCACCATGCCTCTTTGAACACGTTCAAAATTAATTTTGCGGGATTTTAAATCCAGAATAAAACAGACCAAATATTTGGGTGAAAACTCTGGGAAGTCATACTGTCCATATCCTGCCAAACATATAGGTATACCACAAGCTTTTAAAGAATTCAAGTTCTTTTTTTCTTTCTTGAACCCAAAATGCTCTAATAACTGTTTGTTAGAAAGAAAGAAACAAAGAAAGAAGGAAAGAAAGAAAGAAGAAAGAAAGAAAGAAAGAAAGAGAGAGAAAGAAAGAAAGAAAGGGAGAGAGAGAAAGAAAGAAAGAAAGAAAGAAAGAAAGAAAGAAAGAAAGAAAGAAAGAAAGAAAGAAAGAAAGAAAGAAAGAAAGAAAGAAAGAAAGAAAGAAAGAAAGAAAGAAAGAAAGAAAGAAAGAAAGAAAGAAAGAAAGAAAGAAAGAAAGAAAGAAAGAAAGAAAGAAAGAAAGAAAGAAAGAAGGAAAGAAAGAAAGAAAGAAAGAAAGAAAGAAAGAAAGAAAGAAAGAAAAAAGAAAGAAAGAAAGAAAGAAAGAAAGAAAGAAAGAAAGAAAGAAAGAAAGAAAGAAAGAAAGAAAGAAAGAAAGAGAGAAAGAAAGAAATAAAGGGAGAGAGAGAGCGAAAGAAAGAAAGAATGAAAGGGAGAGAGAGAAAGAAAGAAGGAAAGTAAGAAAGAAAGAAAGAAAGAAAGAAAGAAAGAAAGAAAGAAAGAAAGAAAGAAAGAAAGAAAGAAAGAAAGAAAGAAAGAAAGAAAGAAAGAAAGAAAGAAAGAAAGAAAGAAAGAATGACTGAATGAATGAATGAATGAAGGAGAGAGAGAGAAAGAAAGAAAGTAAGAAAGAAAGAATGAAAGAGAGAGAGAAAGAAAGAAAGAAAGAAAGAATTAAAGAGAGAGAGAAAGAAAGAAAGAAAGAGTGAAAGAAAAAATGAAAGAGAGAGAGAAAGAAAGAAAGAACGAAAGAAAGGAGGGAGGGAGGGAGGGAGGGAGGGAGGAAGGAAGGAAGGAAGGAAGGATGGAAGGAAGGAAGGAAGAAAGAACATGAAAAATATTGGCTTGTGGGTATTCGAACTTGCGGTTTTCATAGTGGTGTACTTTTGCATCCTGGCGCCCTAACTATTGCCCTAAACAGACAGGCTACCGAATTCGCCTGCTGGTTGTTTCATCATGCGTTACACCTACAGTGTAGATGATCTGTGGCGTGCATACCCGCAAACAATTTTAAGGTATAGTTCTGTAATTTGTAATCCTAGAACATAGGTTTCCTATCTCAAATTGATTGCCTATGAACCGTCTATCACCAGTAAAATTAGTGCGGCAGTATTCATATTTACATTTATTAGCGTATGCATCTGCAATGCTATTATTGTTTATCGTGTGTTTAGTGGATTGCTATATTTCATATTTGATCTCTTCTTCCCAGTACAGTTCTATTTTATTTCAACACATAGATTCAACACTATCTCGCAGCTGTTAGGTGATTATACCTTGGCTTGCCCACAAGTTTTCCGTTAGAATGTAGTTTCAGTCCAGCACTGATAAACGCACTTTGTTTCGGACGAGTACTTTCTCACCTAGGTGTCTATTGTACTCTTCTTCTTTGTAACACCTTGGTCATTATGAAATATGGTTCTCCATCTATGATTACCTCGACTGTTTTCGACTTGCTCTGCCTGCCTAATTGCAATTCGGTTTCATCTACGCTGCCCAATCCGATAATTTTGATGTACTCATTTGTCTCGCCGCTTCTCTTTGTGCTGCGTTACTTGTATGCATTGTTCCCATGACCATATTTGTAGACATAGTATGGCCTGCTGCGAGTTGTCCAGCAGAATTTGGCCGAATTGTCATGGGTTTGTGTCTCGCTGATTCGGCCTGTTCTCGTGAGTACTCTCAGAGTGACTAGTTTCTCCATTGGGGCGAATTTCACCCTAGGCTTGTATTACTCTGCCCAATAAGTCTTGATGCCCAATGGTAAAAGTGCTTCTATGTTATCCCCCACCTATTTCTCCAGCATCGATGTTCTCCCCTAGCAGTTTTGAATTCCTTGTAGTAAATCTGTGGATATTGCATATTTTGTGTATTGTCGAAATTTCTTGTATAATTTAACCTATTATTTTGTTCAGAAGGATTTTCTCTGTATCTCTAGCGAATTGTTTGTTTGTTTGTAGTGTTTAACGCCCGCTTTTACTGCTACGGCACCGCAGGCGGTGACACTGATGATACATGGAATGAAGATGGAGCACCGGTGGAATGAGATGGCTGGGGAAACCGGAGTACCCGGAGAAAACCCGCCCTGACGCCGCTTCGTCCACCACGAATACCACATGCGGGTCCCTGGGATCGAACCCGGGCCGCCTAGGTGGTAGGCGAGCGCGCTAACCGCTCGGCCACGGCGCCGCCGTATCTCTAGCGAATTTGGTAAGAATGGCACCTGCAAGCAATCAAATTATGGCTCGCCTCTTTCCCGTCTGAATTTTGTGTCCTGTGGTACCTTTGTCCATTGTTGCCCTTTTCATACGGATGGCTCTGAAATGTAGTGAGAAGTTCTAGAACTTCTTCCATTGTTCGCGGCTTAGCAACGATAAAGTGGTTCTTTATTTTGCTGAGGCAATGGTATTCCATTAAGGTATATATTCCCCTTCCTTCATCGGCGTTTCAATAGCTGCTTTGTTGCGCAAGATTTAAGAAATAGTCCACCACTTTTTTCCCCTGATCTTGGTTGGTAACGGTCATTATTAATTGGTACTCTCACGTTATATTGAGTTGACACGTTCCAATATTTATTTAAAGGTGCTTGGGGATGTCGCAACTACGTAGTACAGTCTCCCAGTGTTACTTTGCATCAGCTAAGAGATTGAGTACCCTATTTGATATTATCATGCCTTAAACTTCCGGAATTCCCTTCAATGAAAAGTAGGACTCAAGGTCTAGAACGCTTGGCATTATCAATGGAATCGACAAAGGTGGGTACTCGGTGTCGTTCAGCAATTGTGTCGGTACTAAAACTATATGTCGTATATGCGTAAAATTATGGCTTCAACTACAACTAGCACCAAGTTTGCGGTGGCAAAATCGCATCCAACGGGAGTCAATCTGCCGTCCCATTACCATCGGAAACTTCTACGGAGATGGCAGGTGTTACGCTCCGATTGCTCGATTGTTCATTTTCAATGCGGCTTATGGCCTTTCGCATTTCTGACAAATCCGCAGAAGTTTCGGGTTGATTTCCAACAATGAGGGATGAGGGATTCTTTTACTATTTCTATTTCTTTTGATTGAGATTTTTTACTGTTTTCTTATAGCGGCAAACACAGAACTTTGGCCTTTTTGTATTTCCTTCTGCTTTAATTCAATCCCGGCGCAGTTATTTCGGTAATCATGAACACTCTCATTGTCACAATTGATATTTTCTACCTGCTACTTTGCTTTCTCTATATCACTATGTACCTGTTGAACTACTGTTCTAACTAGTAGAAATTCCTCACTCATATAGTTCTGCTCTGATCTAATTTCGTTCTAAGGCATCATTTTGTTTTCTTGTATGAATGCTAACCTTACTCATAACCTTGTTTTCTGTTTCTGCAGTTCTGCTTCTGTTACAAGCTTTTGGTTCTGCCGATCCAATTTCTCCCCTTGATTTTCTAATTTAATATTTATTTCCTCGTTTTCCTTTTCCAATTATTGGCACTTCTTTCCCATTATTTGACTTATTTCACCTTTTCAACTTTTCTGGTCTTTTATTTAAAGCCTGCAGTTTTAATAACACGTGCTGGGGAGGCTTGCTACATTGTTATACTGACTTGATTCATTTTCTGTTTGCCTACCTAAATTGTCCATTATTTCTACCACTGCACTTTGTACATTCATCTAGTATTTTCTATTTGCTGCTCCATTTTAATTTGTATTTTAACTGGCTTACTACCTTTTCATATCTCAATACGTCTACCCTTGATACACTTTACAGGAATTTTTACTCTAAAAGTAAACTGTTCTATTTTTTTTTCTTCCTTCTTTGTCGTCTAGTTCAACTGTTATATGGTTTAGGTCTCTTGTTTTTCGTTGCACTGCTGTTGCTGGCGTTAACTTTGCCTCCTGTAGTCCTGCAGTTAGGTAGGTGATGTCCTCCTGCTGTTGGGCCGTCGGCTGGATTCTGGCCTGGTGATATCCGGGACATCGCGTTCTCGTACGTTTTGTTGCTCGTGCAGTCGGTTTTATTCGAACCCACATGTACGATCATTAAATGCAGATGCTCTTACAGTCAACTGAAATTTGGCCTCCAACCTGTGTGCGACAACATGAGACGTTATGCTTGATATAGCGCTCAATTGTTTTTTCGTTCTCGCGTTGACGGTTTACAGCCTGTTTCAAAAGCAACTTATGCTTTCTTTCCCGGTACAATAGATATTACGCAAAAGAGCATCACTAACGTTATATTACCGCATAAAACAAGGCAATTATGACCATGTTTTGAATTATATCACAAATGAATTATGTCTATTGGGGACTCAAGAAACCACAGAATATAATATTGTAGCAGCACTGGCACTGCTTACAGCCCAACTGCATTGTAGATAATCATTTTGAACTGCTGGCGTTACTCTGTTTACATTGCACTGAGAAGCTGCGCACACAGCATCACGATTGGAGTTCTAAGACAAAGACATTCTCCTGAGTCAATGACAGTAGTTAGCTGCATGGGCTTCCTTAAGAGGGTTCAGGGTTTGTTTCTAGGTCAAGGTTACATGGATCTTTGGTCTCAGGTATGGTTTACAACACGACTGATACGTTTTTCTGGCCCTTTATTTCCTAACACCTTTCCGCTATCAATGAAGCTTCCTACACTCACGCATTGCCTTACGTAGCGCATAAATACTCGCAAGTCGCCGCCAGTGTGTTCACTCACAATCCATAGTTCTTGCATAGTTCGGTTTTCTTTATCTCTTAAGGTTTTCAAGTTATATACAATTATTTAATAATCCGTATAAATGTGCTGAACTTCATAGGCTGTTCCAAAAGATTCAATATGTACATTTTATCTGTGTTGTAAATATCTTAAATACGAGTACATATATGTAGTTTAACCAAAATCCTTAGTGATTTTTGGGAAACGTCCCACGTGTAGTATAGTTTGGGTTTGGGGCTTTTCTTGAAGATCTTTGTGTCACGTCTTTCAAAGGTATTCCTAAGTAATAAGTTTGGTATTTATAGCACTTTTAACTTTTGAGCTACGCTGTTCAGATATAGACAGAACGACAGACGTTTTTCTCAAAATACATTTTTACTCAGGAGGCCTCAAAACATGTAGTTTTAATGAAATCTCGGTATCTAACTTTAGAGTGGAATGCACCATCTCCTCTACCTACTAGATACATGGTAGAGAAAATAAAAAGAACCCTGTATAGGTTATGTAATATGTTTAATATTGCGTTTAAGCCCTCCTCCTGGACCAAATATCACATCCTTTCTAATACACAAAATAAAATTCAGACCCAAATAGGCTAAGCTAAATCCCACCAAAGAACAGTTAACGTATAATTTCATTCGAATTCGTCTTCCATTTCAGTTTGTGTATCACTAGTAGGAATAGACTAGACTTGTCTTTGAAACAGCTCGAGACCTTCCGCTTCATGTAGCAGATCCCAATACACAACGGAGATCTTAAACCAAGACGCCAAAGACGTGTTGAGAATTAGGGATGTTTACGATTTCATGCAGAATAAGCACACGCGTTTCATGCGGTGAAGCAGTCACACCAAGAAAAGCTGCATTTCACTCGGCTGGGTGGAAACCTCCCCTCTGTCTGTATGTTTTGAGGGAACACCTTTGCTGGTAAACGTGTGTTGCGTAGCAAATTATCCTTCCATCAGTTAATTAAGAGCAGGGTTGTGCAGATATCCCCATTAATTCAGAGAATTTTGTTGGCGTGCCATGGTTTCCATGGTGTTATCACTAGAGACAGGCAAAATATGAAAAAATAAGCACCATATAAATATGAACAAAAACTTCAAAATATTATAAAGGACATATTTTAAGGTCAAAACATTTTATTCGTTAAGGATTTGGAGCAGGTTTACTTCATTTGGTTGAAAAAATAGGCTTTGTATATTGTGTCCATATACCGGGTGTTAATGAACTAGGTACACAGAAATATTTTAAGAGAATATGGAGATGTCTTGAATAAGTAATCTGAGATAGGCGAATCATGGTCTGGTGGTTCAATTTCGAAGTTATGGCTATAAGTTTCTAATGTGCCAGAGCGCCCCGGCTCATATCCACCAGTCGAGGGCACTACACAGGAAACCGAAGCAGTAATGCAAGGCGCACCTCTCTGGCGCAATGCTTATAGCATTAGTGTTCGAGAATAAGGTCGCCATCCTTTTCTAGTTCGAGTCTCATTCACTGCTTTTTTTTTTTTTTTTTTTCTTCTTCTTTTCTTTCGTTTGGGCAGAGCATACTAATGCTATTTTGGTCGATATTTTCAATTACGTTTCAATGATGCATTTTCATTTCAACATGTCAGTACAATTAATTACAATTTTTGTAACAAACTTGAATCCTGCTTAATACATTCATATTCTTCACTTCAAAATAGCAAGTAGTTTAAAAGGTGAAAGAAAGAGTGAAAGTATAAAAACATCCAAGACTTTACGTCAGTTTTGTAGGAATTGCTCGAAATAGTGACCTGAATTTTCATGGCAAACTTCACAGCGGGGAAGAAACGATTGTCGTATCCTATTCAAGATTTCTGGCATGAGCCGAACCAAGCAAATGATATTGGTGTTAATGTTCTTCTTCGAATAAAAAAATGAAGCAAAAATAGTAACAGCGTGACAGCAAATGAACACATTTCTATACTGAGTAGCACTTTTAATGACATTTTATGCCAATTTTTCATGCAGTTTTGCTTTAACACGGACTTATCAGCATCTAATACCAATACGTTTAACACTATCTATCTGTGTTATATCTAGCCGCGGACCATACTTTGCCTATCTCAAATTACTTATATAAGTCACAATTACAATCTGTGAAGTTATTTCGGTGCAGTCCATTAACACCCATTATAACAATAAAACATAAATGAAATACAACAAATGAGACCAATTTATAACTTTTTATCAACGTGAAACCTTTACTTAGAAAAAAGCATTCACTGGTTGCTTTATAGTTGCTCAATTTTAATTACAACGTACCTACTTCTAAAAGAACCGGCTCGTGAAAATAAATTCAAAATCATAGGGCGTTTAATTTCGCTATTAACTTTACAAAGAGGAGATATTAAATTTTCTCAACTGTACCTGACTTTTTTTAAAGAAATGTACGCGGCTTATCAAGATGCCTTTTCTGGAAACAATGGCTTAGATTTCATAAATGTGCTTCACAGAAAACTTCTAGCATAGAATATCTGGAAAGCCCGGTTCATTGCTCACGAAAACTATATTTCTAAGGGAAAAATAACAAAGCTTACAAAATATTATGATATATGCAGATTTGTATAAGGTATAACGATTTACTAAAATAGTGTAAAAGTGACCATTTTTCTCACGAGCA
>JAUKNM010000055.1:1055000-1265420 GCA_030765045.1 Tenodera sinensis | reverse complement strand
AGTAGGTAGGTAGGTAGGTAGGTAGGTAGGTAGGTAGGTAGGTAGGTAGGTAGGTAGGTAGGTAGGTAGGTAGGTAGGTAGGTAGGTAGGTAGGTAGGTAGGTAGGTAGGTAGGTAGGTAGGTAGGTAGGTAGGTAGGTAGGTAGGTAGGTAGGTAGGTAGGTAGGTAGGTAGGTAGGTAGGTAGGTAGGTAGGTAGGTAGGTAGGTAGGTAGGTAGGTAGGTAGGTAGGTAGGTAGGTAGGTAGGTAGGTAGGTAGGTAGGTAAGTAAGTAAGTAAGTAAGTAAGTAAAGTAAGTAAGTAAGTAAGTAAGTAAGTAAGTAAGTAAGTAAGTAAGTAAGTAAGTAAGTAAGTAAGTAAGTAAGTAAGTAAGTAAGTAAGTAAGTAAGTAAGTAAGTAAGTAAGTAAGTAAGTAAGTAAGTAAGTAAGTAAGTAAGTAAGTAAGTAAGTAAGTAAGTAAGTAAGTAAGTAAGTAAGTAAGTAAGTAAGTAAGTAAGTAAGTAAGTAAGTAAGTAAGTAAGTAAGTAAGTAAGTAAGTAAGTAAGTAAGTAAGTAAGTAAGTAAGTAAGTAAGTAAGTAAGTAAGTAAGTAAGTAAGTAAGTAAGTAAGTAAGTAAGTAAGTAAGTAAGTAAGTAAGTAAGTAAGTAAGTAAGTAAGTAAGTAAGTAAGTAAGTAAGTAAGTAAGTAAGTAAGTAAGTAAGTAAGTAAGTAAGTAAGTAAGTAAGTAAGTAAGTAAGTAAGTAAGTAAGTAAGTAAGTAAGTAAGTAAGTAAGTAAGTAAGTAAGTAAGTAAGTAAGTAAGTAAGTAAGTAAGTAAGTAAGTAAGTAAGTAAGTAAGTAAGTAAGTAAGTAAGTAAGTAAGTAAGTAAGTAAGTAAGTAAGTAAGTAAGTAAGTAAGTAAGTAAGTAAGTAAGTAAGTAAGTAAGTAAGTAAGTAAGTAAGTAAGTAAGTAAGTAAGTAAGTAAGTAAGTAAGTAAGTAAGTAAGTAAGTAAGTAAGTAAGTAAGTAAGTAAGTAAGTAAGTAAGTAAGTAAGTAAGTAAGTGAATAGATAAGGAAATAAATAAGTAATTAAATAACAAGTATACGTTTATGTAAGGAATATAAAATTGCATCCTGGGGGTATAAACCGTATAACCTGAAATAACTGTGGAATCATAGTCTCATGCAATTGTGCATGAAATGCGGTAGACAACCATACAATATGAATATATATCAGGTATGAGTCAATACCTGTTTTTCTCGTTACTCGATACCACAACATATTTTCCACGATACCTGATACTTCAATGCTCGATACTGTCATCATTTCTACTTCTAGTTTCAATACAAAATAGAATATTGGGAGAACTATGTAATGCCAATTAAATTAAGTGATTAGCTGCACAGATGTAATCAGACAAAATTTAAAACCATCAGTGTACTTATTTTTAAACTTCACATTAGACATTTAAAACTAAAATGTATTTTTGAAACAGCGCACTTTTATAAGTTTTTGTTCAAAAATACTAGCATTCTCGCCCTTTCGGGGTCAAGTCTAATTCTTTTTCTGTCACACATGAATCCTGCTGTGCTAAATAGTCTTTCAGAGAAAGCTATTGCAGGTGGAATACAGAAATATTTAGCAGCTAATTTTTTTAGTTTTGGAAATGTTGAATTTGTTTTCCAGTAATCCAGTGCACTAGAGGAGGTGACAAATCATTGTTGAGATATGCAGTGATTTCTTTTTAGGGAACTGATAACTGGCAGTGAATCTGAAACATGATTATTTTCTTGCATAATGTTACTGTACAGGTACTACAACCCTGATAATTTCTTGGACTTTGCAGTAGGTGACATGTAAACTAAACTAAAGAAAAGTTTGTGAATTGATCAATTGGTACAAGTATGTCTGTATTACATGACTATCCCTACATAGGTATCTGAAAACCTGAAAAAAAAATTAAAAATAAGTTTTACTATATCATTTTTGGATTCACGATATTCCTCTTGTTTAGCAAGATCCAGTAGTCAGTCTTTAGGACAACCGAGAGCACTGGGGCTGTGAAAAACTGGTCCTTTTAAGCAGGATCCAACAGTGTTATAGTGGAACATATTTCATTTTCTTCAATGGACTTATACCTCACGTTTACTTCATCCAGCAATGACTGTCAAACAGTCGCAATTTCTGATCTATTGCCTGACGGCTTTTCTAATTCAGAAATAACATTGTTCACAATGGGTATCACTTCAAACACTGATATTGAAGATGAACTTATGACAAGTGTTGCTTGATCAAACTATTTATGTGGTCATTGTGACCACTTTAAGGTGTTCTACTTGTGGCAATAGTATTTTGTGATTTTAAAATAAAATAAAAATTGCAGAATCACCATCAAAGTATCGAAAAAGTATGGAGCAAATTTTCTGAAGTATTGTTCGATGCTGATACCATGCAATTATTATAGTATTGAGGTATTGTGAATATTGAGGTGTTGAAGTATGGAGGACGCATCTCTAATATATATACAGGCATCACAAGTATCGAGGACCCATCACTAATATATATATAATGAAACAAACACAAAGTTTTATAAGAGTTAGATGTGGTAGGTGATTGATAAATGTAATGCTTTAAACTTTGGTTTTTACTGGAAATAACTGTCACAAATTACTGGTGATTTCAACACTATTTGAAATCCTGATTTGCATTAATAATAACAGCTAAAGAGAATGAGGAAAAAGCAAATCTCCACCTTATAGCACTTTCTGCTATCGTTAGATCTTCTTTATTTTATTAGTCTACTGTTTAGTTCGCGCTTCTATTCTATTGTTTCAGTTTTAGACCATGCTTCTGTTCCATTATCCGTACTCCTCTCTGATTCCTAGTTGCCAACGTCGTTGTCCAGTAGCATATTTCTTCATGTTAAGTTGGCACGGTTAGTGACATTGTACATCAAGAAGCCCGTATTCAGCAATATTACTGAAAGGAAAACTATTCCAAGAGCCACAATAAATGTCCTCAAGAACCACATGCAGTTTGCAAACCCCATAATAAGCACTGCTGGTTAAGAATATAGCTGTTTAAATAAAATTCTTATTATTACATTCTTTCCCTTGAAATTTTTAAATACTGGAGGACATTGCTTTCTGTGCTTCTTTCCTACCATATGAGGCACTAAGTTATCATTAAAACTATAATTTTACCCTTGCAATAATTGCAAAGTGAAATAAAATGGAAGTAAGGGTTATGATATTTTAACAAGCCAAAAACTGTTAACAATTGACTGAGGTTCCCCGTACGTCAACTATGAGACTTCTTTTGTGACTTTCATTCATAATCTGATAGAGAAGAATAAAGAAGGAGGATGGAAGAATGTGTGTAATTTTTAAACGGCATAACTCTAAAATTTCTGGCATATCAACAATTAAAAATAATTAACATTCTGTATTATCAATTTGATTAGCAAAGTATCAATAAATTAACTGTGATTCCCAAATATTGTGAAGTTCAGATAATATTACCCAAATGGTAATAGGAGTAGTTCTTTAAATGTCGGTCACAAAATATCTTTCTAGGTAGCAAAGTAGTTCAAAATGCAAAACTCCTACAATCTACCAACCCTGTTGAAAACAAGATTTATTTGGTAGCTTATGTGGAACAGCCCATTGGTTGTATACACAAGTAGTTGAAAACAGAATAGGGCAGAGAAAAACGTGCAGCTACTTGTAATTGTTTTGGAAGAAGTGCACAAAAACAGGGATTCCAAAATTATAGGAAGGGTTGGTGGAAGAAATTTGCTTTTTATGCAAAGACAGCCATGTAGTACTAGAAGCATGAAGGAACTGAAATTAAGGAGAAAGGAATTGAGTGAGGACGGATCTGCAGTAACATGTGAAGCTCACATTCAGAAGCTCCTGGGTTCAACTACTATTGACTGCACACTGACCTTGAATTTTTCATGGTTTCCCCAAATCGTTAAGCATGATGGTTCTCATATGCCTTGATTTCCTCTCCATTATTTTGGTTTCTTCTGTTTCCTTTTCATAATCAGGTGTGCTTCTAGGCTGTGATGTATGGTGGTACCAGACAGATGGTGTGGATGCTTGCTCAAAGTGCACTAGAGGACTACTTGGCAGATGGGTCATTCATTATCCTCTATACGTGACTCCAGCACAGGGACAGGTTTTTGAGGCTGGCACTGTTAGGTGGGTACTTCCACGGATCTCTGTGGCCCGTAGCCTTCTGTGATCCCTTCACTTCATCTCTTCCTCCTGGGGGTGGCAGCCACAATAGATCCACAATAGGTTGCAATTCCCAAGGTGTATTCCCTCTATTGTACTTATATAACCTATAATGTTTAAGGAGAAAGGAATTAAATTTAGAAAATTGGCTTATAATGGAGAATAAAAAGGTGGAACAAGGAATGTTCAATGTAGTATAAATTACCCCTAGCACAACAGTCCTTCACGGGCCAAGGCTTAATGCCCAGCAGCTGCGTCCCCCACTTCTGCCCACTACAGGCATCATGAGTGGGGTACAAAACTGGGGTTGGACATGGTCAGTGCCCCTAGCCCTTCTGGCCAGTTATGTGGCCTTCATGACCTGGAATTACTTCTTCATCAAGTAGCTCCTCAATTAGCCCCTCTGAGACCTAATGTGACAGGGTGAAGCCTGTGCCAGGCCTTCCAGTGGGGAAAAATCCCCACCGGTGTCAGGGATCGAACCCAGGACCTCCATGCCAGGATGTTCAATGTAGATGTATGAAATATATAAATAAGTTAGAAAATGCTTAAGAAAAAGTAAGGAAAGCATGCTAAGTTATGGAGGGAGAACAGGAAGGTGATGAGAAATTGACAAAAGGGATTCTTATATGCCAATTATGAGGTTGAGCT
This sequence comes from Tenodera sinensis, assembly GCA_030765045.1. Lineage (NCBI taxonomy): Eukaryota > Metazoa > Arthropoda > Insecta > Mantodea > Mantidae > Tenodera > Tenodera sinensis. The sequence continues at coordinate 1,260,550 of JAUKNM010000055.1, read as the reverse complement.
AGATAGAATCCAAGAGAAATAAGAAACTTAAATAAAAAATACTGTAGACTATAAATTTTGTGCATTTAACTAAGAAAAGAAGTTGATTTCATAAGATATAACAAACCAGACCCGTAGCCAGGACTGAACAGTAGGCGGGCTCCAGATTTAATAGGCGTGGGGGGCAAGATAAAATAATTTAAAAAGTCATATGTGTTGCTCTCATAAAACTTTCTCTACTCACTCTTGTACATATTATTCTTTCTTACAAATGTGTAATTTTCTATTTACTCTCTTTGCATGTCCAAGAGAGAAAAAAAGGATGACAACTTCCCACTTGAGAAGAGTATTTTAAAATTCAAATGAGTAACAATGAATATCTCGGAAACAGCTAACTACACAAAAAAAGAAATGCATATGACATATATTGTGTGTTTTAAGATATCCACTTTTCTATGCTAAGATTTTGTCAATCCTTTATGGTTTACCAGTTATCAAAAAGTCATCCAGAATAAAGAGGACTGCAGAAGCTATTCCCTGAAAATTCAACATCATTGCACCCATTTTTGATAAAATCAAAATTTTATAAAGATATTGTGTAGAGGAGAGTTTAGAGGGAGGAAGTTTCTTTAAAATCTTAATGTCGCATCCTTGGAAGATGCTGAACTTACATAACAAGTTTTGTTTTTAACCAATGTTTTTTTTTTTTTTTTTTTTGGTATATGCTGTTCACACACTGACACACACACATGGGCCTTTTTCTAAGACCTGCTTTCTCTGAATTCAGAGGGCCTCCAAACAAACACTTCTGGTGAAATATCTATATTAAATTTTTAGTTGAATACATTACTTCCCCAACTTACTATACCTATTAGAGAAAATAAAACATATATCTTTAACTTCTAGAGTAATGTGGATATTAACTTTATTTTTTCACATTATCATACAGTCTATTATTTTCATAGAAAAATAAGCATTAACACTTGCAGAAATGATAGATATTCTGTGCTTAGAAATAAAAGGTACAGAATTAGAATTCAGAATAACTCAGTTCATCTACATGATATGGGACCAATGAAAGAACTTCTTGGTTTAAAGGTAAAACATTGACAGACCAAATTTGGATTCAATATCACGATAAGATTAAATGATGCTAACACTCCAGTTTACTTAAAGAAACTTGGTAAAAGTGATGAGGATCATATATCCTAAAGTTGCTACTGTTGCAACTAATGCAGAAGTCTTTTTGAACACATCACAGTTTTTATGTAAAAGGTTCACTTCATTTTCATTAAGTTTTGACGACAAATGAGCCTGCACCACTGACACTTCTTCCTAGCTTGGTGTAGTTACACCTAAATTTTCAAGAGATTGAGGGTTTTAAGCGCTGAGTTGTTCTGCTCTTTCAATAGCCAGTAAAAACTCTTTAGTATAACTGAAGCATTCATCCAACTGCACTATCACTAAATCCACCATCTCTAGATCTTCAGTTGTTGTGGATGGAAACTGCTTGTGGAATGCAATGGCAACAGACCATACTGAATGCAGTCAGTGTTTTCAGATGTCCTCCTAGGTCTTTTGTTTTGTACAGGAACTGCGGACAAAGTTTCTGTTATATTTAAAGCTTCCTTTGGCACAGAAGAGAAGTTTTCTTCTTTTCGAAACTCACTGATTTCTTGTTTCACACACTTAATGATAATTGCATCACTTAAGCTTGTAGTCTGAGACTAGAGTCCATTATCAGCTGTTTCCAACAATGCAAGTATTTTCTTGTTGAAAACTAAAGAAAGCAAAATTGAAGTGACCATATCACAGTCTTCAAACCAACATATTTTACTGTCTTCTCCATTGAAGTGTTCTCTTGCTATGCCATTTAGCATTCTAAGTACTTCTTCATAGCTTGACAAGATTACTTTAGTAATTGCTAGGTGCCCACTCTGACACTGTTCTAGAAGATGCATAATTGTTCTACCTTCATATAAGGATGCAATTTTGCCTCGCTGAAAAAAATCATGCAATATAGCACATAGGTAAAAAAGGTGTCTTTCTTGAAGTAATTCAGACACTGTTTTAACAACTACTAAGTGTAGCCTATGATTATAACAGTGAATGTAAGGGACATTTCTTCTCACAGTCTTATTCGAGCAGCTACACCTCCTTTTCTACTGTTCATTATACTAGCACCATTGAAACATTGACTTACAAGGCGAGATGTATCTATCCCATTCTTTTGCAGCACTTTGATTGTGACAACTGTAAAAGGTTAAGCATCCAAATCTTTTATTGTTACTATATGCAGTAGGGATTCCGTAATGCAATAATTCTTAACAGTAAATTGCAATTGCAGTATTTTCTCTATTATTCCTATCCTTTGTCCCATCGAACAGGAGGGTAAACCAAGGCACATCTGCATTCATTACATCTTTAACTATCTTCTCTCTCATTTTCTCTGCCATGATTTTTAATAATGTCATTTTGTATGCCAGAAGTATATGTTACATTCTTAAGTTTGTGTGTTAAACATTCCGAAAGGCTTTTTATCTTTCTTTAAGGTGAATTTAAAAAGATTTAAATTATTACTGTATTACTTCCATTATTGATTTAACATAGTACCTGTGTTTCTTGAGTGAGGCTTCATTAACTAATATTGACACCGAAATACAGATCTCTATACAAGTTTCACATTCCTTCCATATTCACATGGCACGGATATGAATTTCTGACTTTTCATGTTTAGGAAACCCACAGTTGGCATGTAGGACATTTTTCCAGTTTCTGAAACCTTTATCAGTACATATAACGTGTCTCCTTTGTGACATAAGGCTGAAATTGCATGAAGGCATAACAAAATGCAGCATCTTTGAGAACAGAATGCTGCAACCAAGTAAATTGATTACATCGTTCAGAGCAAAAACTATGCCAATTGCTTTGTTTAGATAAACTTACTTTATTAGCTCTTTGGTTTTTTTTTTTTTTTTTTTTTTGTGCTTTTTGGTTTTTGGTTTAAAGCAAAAGTACAGAACTAGAAAAAACCATGCAGCAATCCTTAACCAACTTACAGAGGTGGACCAAAGTAAATTTAATGACTGTTAATACAACAAAATCAAACTACCAAATCTTTTCACTAAGAAAAAAACCACTAAAAATAAAACTAAATTTTGAGGGTCAACAATTACCAGAAACAAAGGAAGCAAAGTATTTATGAGTTATATTTGATACCAAACTTACATGGACCAAACAAATAGAAATTGTAATACAAAGAGCAGAGAGGCGCCTTTCACTGTTAAAACGTCTAACAGGAATGAAGTGGGGATGTTCCAGAGCAACGCTTAACACAACATACAATGTATATATAAAACCATTATTTACTTACTGCAGCAAAGTTCTTGTAACAGCAAACACAAAAAAAAATTCAAATCTTTCAAAACCAAAGTCTGAGATTAATTACAGGTGCTATCAAAACCACACCAATAGCAGCTATGGAAATACTAACCAACCAATACCCCATTGAATATGAAATAGAAAAGGCGGCTCTTATTCAACACGAAAAGTTTGAGACAGAATATTAGAAGACCCCAATAGAAAATCGTTCATGTAAATGTTTGTTAAAAGTGTATAAATATTAGAATTGTTTGTGTTCCATAATAAAAATAGGAGACGATAATCGAGATCACTTCCCTAACGAGAAAGAACTATTTGCGCGGATGAATACCGCAGATGAAGACGAAAAAGGCGGTGTGTCGCGTCAAAAGGACGCCAAGAAATAGTTCACTAGCGTGGGTACCTCCGAGGTAGATGGATGTATTTTTATGTGTATGCGTCATGAAACAGTAAAAGTGAATTTACTAAGTGTTTAGAGACCTTTAACTAAATTTTGGTGACGTTAGGGAAGTTGATAAATTAACATAAGACTTTCTACTGTGATGTGATTTAAAAATTGTGAGCAAGAAGGTGCAAATAAAATGTGTGACTAAAGTTAAACCCAAGTGAATATTCATTCCATCCGTTACCACAACCTTGTAGATAGAAAACGAGTCTCATAGCACAGCCCATTCCATTAGAATTTCATTAAAAACAGCACCAAGTTGATCAGACTCCCATTCAATACATGGCACAAGAGAAATTTTACACATAGACTAAAGACTCAGGAGAGCTTTCTTTCCAAAATTCAAGACATCAAGAAGAATGTATACCTTCCTAATTCAAAGGAAAACTTCATATCTAAAGTCAATCCAACACATACATTAGACATCACATATTATTTACACCTGACAGAAAAAGTTAAGAAAAGTGATACTCCAACTAGTGTTCTAAAATTATTGGCATTAGAGACAATCCATACTAGATTTCCAGAACATGAGTGGCTCCATATTTATACTGATGGATCATTGATATCAAACCAAGATGGAGCAGGTGCTGGAGTCACATGTCACCTCTTTTCCTATTACAAATCTTTAAGTTATGGAACTACAAACTTTGATGGAGAAATTGAAGCAATTCGAATGGCCCTACAAAATCTTTTGTACAGAATTTCACATTTTCAGCAAGCAGTTATTCTCTCAGATTCCAGGGCAGCAATTATAGCAATTACTTCCAAGTTGTCACCAAAAAACCAAACTATTATAGAATGTTGGAAGATGCTTAGCCATCTAACAGCACTTTAAAAACACCTAGTCTTCCAATGGATACCAGCTCACTGTGGACTGAGTGGTAATGAGAAAGCTGATTTTCTTGCAAAAAAGGGTACCAGTGGTGTACAAAAATCTATAGTTAATCTACCATTTTATGCAGCTAAAAGATTAGTCAACTCTGAATTCAAAAAAACTGTTGCAAAATATTACTATGAAAAATCAAAGAATAAAAGATGGGAACTACCAAACATTCAAACAGTGATTCCTGAGTATCCTCGGAAAACAGCAGTTGCAACCTTCAGGTTGATTAGAGGACATGATTGTCTGGCAAAACATTTAAACAGAATTGGGATATATTCTTCACCACTCTGTCCTCTATGTGATCTGCAAGAGGAAATGCATCGAGACCACCTTCAAATATGCCCAGCCACTTCTAGTGCCCCATCCATCAGTGAAAAATATTGGAGAGCAAGAGGATTAATGACTTCATTGTCAGAAATCAAGCATTAGCTAACAACAACACTTTATTGGCTCACCTCTCTGTGGTGAATAATAAGTAGTCAGATTCTTTGTTCTGCATTCCTGTTGCACTGCTGGCCCCTGATTGGTGTGGAATGTGTTGTTGGAGATAACTTGGTCATCTTGCTGCTCCTCTCTTTTGCATTTGCCAAAGGATTATGTTATGTCCATAACACATGCACTTACTGTCCTCACCAACACTTAAGCAATGCACTATGATCTGGAAGCTCAGTGAGCTTAGCGATAAGTATTGCTATCTGCATTTTTACCTTTTGACAGTACATTGTATTATCATGCTACTGAAAAGGTTAATATACAGTGCATCAAAGCCACTGATAAAGATAAAGATATTCAGTGTTGCAAAAAGTAGTATTGTGGCATTCTTCTTCAAGTAAATGTTCTATGCATGTCACATGGATATTTACTTCTTGGAATACTGAGGTGAACAACAACATGAGCTGTGCTTAGGCACAACGAGGTTTCTGCACAATGCAAATAAATAGTATCAAACAGCAGTTTCTACTTTACTCTGTCTCATCGCATTCTTTACTTTCTTCATATTGCAAAAGCAGATCCACTTTCAAAAGCAAGTGACTTCCAACATAAATAATGTATGGTGCTCTCCGAGAGTCAAAGGCAGGCATGATGATACCTGAGAGGCTGCTAAGCAGAAAAGGTAATCCATAGTTAAGCTTTTGTGTAGCACTACATTATGTCATTACCTATGATTGTTGAAGCACTCTGTTTTGCACACATATAAGGGCTTCACCAATTTCAGCTGACTCACTAGCTGTCACAGAATGGTTAGGAAATTGTTACACTTAAAACTGTACGTACATGATGATTACTAGAGCCCAGAGTTTTACGTAATTAAATTACATATTTTAAATCCTGCATAATATTTCAATGAGAAGTAAAAATGTTGGTGATTTACATAATTTGGGACTCCCTTACAAATTTTTATTTTACATTTTTTTTTACATGTTTTGCACATTTGTACATATGTTAACAATGTTACATAAAACGTACATATTTTCTGGGTTTCATTACAATTTTATTATTTTTTTAAAAGATAATTTAGTCATATTATAAACTACTGTTTTTACAAGTATTGCTGAAAGCAACAAAGATCAATCTGCGAAATAGGATGCAAGTTAAATTAAGAATGCAATAATAACCTCCTTGCCTCGTTCTGATTGTTGTCCGTTTATATCAAAGCAGGTGATGCTCGACAATGGTGACCTCCAATGTCACGTTTCTCGTAACGCTTTAGGCATTTACAAGGACTGGAGAAATTGATTGTTACCATTGTTCAAGTAGTCGGCATCTTGCAATATAATAGCTGCGAGGAAACAAAGTGAGCCGCTGGACATCCATCAATATAGCGAGGTGATAATACTGTAGTTAGTTTCTTGCAAGTCTTAGTAAAATGTGTCCTTGCCATCCTGTAAGTTGAATTCATGGGTGAAATTAGATAGTGCCTTTACAACCGACAGAAAAGTAATAGTCTGTCAGGCATGCGGTAAATGAATTGGTTGTTCCATGAAATCTCAATTGGAACAACATATTAAAAGTGCTCTTCACAAACGCAACAAACACCTACAGTCTTCTAGAAAGCAAGTTCTGTTGACACAAATGCAACAGGAACCGTCTGGAAATGAGTTTTTTGAAGATCTGTGCAGTGCAATAGTTGCAGCTAATATTCCATGGCATGAACTTTGAATTCCTCAATTTCGTTCCTTTCTAGAAAAATATTGCAAGAAAGTTATTCCTGACGAATCTACTCTGAGGAAAAAGTATCTTCATGTGTGTTATGGAGAAGCAGTTGTTCATATACGGCATGAAATTGGAGACTCCTGTATTTGGTTTGCCATCGATGAAACTACAGATGATATGGATCGATACATAGCAAACTAGACTCCGAAAGTCCAGCAAAACTATTCCTAATCTCTAGTAAGGTGTTAGAGCAAACAAATCAATCTACAATTGCAAGATTGGTAAATGATGGGATGAAGATTTTGTGGACAGAAGGTGTGTGTGAGGAAAAGGTTTTAATTATGTATTCAGATGCCGCAGCGTACCTGATTAAAGCTGATACTGCCCTTAAGGTTTTCTACTTGAATGTACCTGCTTGGCCCATGCATTGCAATGTGTAGCTCAAGTAGTAAGAAGTAATTTTCCCTGTGTGAATAAGTTGATATCAGCAACAAGAAAGGTCTTCGTGAAAGCACCGCACAGAATTCAGTGCTACAATAAAAATCATCTCCAACAAGTCCCTTTGTCTCCTCAGCCAGTACTTACAAGATGGGGTATGTGGTTAGAAGCTGTGAACTTCTACTGTCAACATTTTGAAGGAGTCCAGTCAGTGGTAAATCTGTTCTCTTCATAAGTAGCTGTTTCCGTACGTGAATCTCAGGACATCTAAAGTGGCAAACTCCTGTGCTTACATCAAAAGTAACTTCGGCTGGTTGCCTAGAACCATCAAGCAGTTGGAAACATCAGGTCCCCCTTCTTCACAAATCTATGGAATTAATGGAACATGCATCACAGAAGCTTAGTGTAGTTGCAGGAGATGTAGGAAGGAAGATAGGTGAAAAATTCAAAGCTGTGCTAAACAGGAATCCAGGGTACTCTATGCTTGTGTCCATGTCTAAAGTGCTAAATGGTGACAGTGTTGATGTACCAAAACATTTCTCTGCAAATCAGATTCCTATGCTAAAATATGCTCCTGTTACTTCGTGTGACGTGGGGAAAAGCTTCACTGCTTATAAGAACATTTTATCCGATAGGAGACTCCTGAAAATATGGGAAAGTATATGGTTATTCACTGTACGCTGAAAGAAGCAAAAGACTGAAAATGAAAATGTCTGGTTGCTCATTGTATGTCAAGAGATAGAAAATTGAAAATGCATCCTCATAAAATTTAATTATTTTGAATCAATTGTTTCACTCATTGATAAATTGGTTCAGTATTTCAACATTGCTTTACCGTCTAAAATTTAAGTTAAATAATTATGTGAAACGAGTAATTTTAATAAACATAATCCAAAACACATATTTTTTATTTCGTGATTACCTAATTGATAATAAATTTTAGGTAAATTCTGCAAAAAACAGAACAGTTTCCCTATAATTAATTCTATATTTAGTAAATTTTAACTCATTGTAATTAATTTATGTACTTACAGACCCACCAAATATAAAAATTCTGGGTAATTTTCGGCCTGCGTTTAGATTTGAGGTGGTAATCTTAGCATTTAGATTACATAATTTTATATATTTTGTTAGTATTACATATTTCATTACATATTTTGATGTTTTTGTTACATAAATATGTACATATTTCACACCTTGATATTAATTAAAAATCCGGGCTTTAATGATTACCATATCATTTGACTGCTAATTGGCATGTATGTTAATGAAAATGCATCACAGATTATTGTGTTATGTATATGGTGAACCATTTACCACAAGATTTAATTCAAGGGGCACATGAGCAGGGTTTCTCCAAATTCTGAATGACTGAATTCCACAGCTTTGTAATGGAATCTGTTTTAATTGAGCTCAATTCTCTAACATCCACAATGTTATAAAATGGATATTCAACAAGTTTTGAACGTTACTGTGTATTTCAGAATAAAAACTGTGCAAGTTGTTGCCCTTTATAATAGGTACCATCAACTTGGGTGACTTCGAATGCTTTTTGCATTTCTTTTCATTTTATTTAAGTGTCTGAATGGGATCAGGGTTATTCTATGTAGGGTAACATTTGTTATTGTCTTGGTAAATAGTATGAAATATTCTGATTTTTGTATATAATGTATTTAAGGTTTTTTAAAAATATTAATATGTCCTATGTCACCCAGTATGGTGGAATGACTTTGGATGCACATATTATTCTTATGATATCGGAAGATCATCATCCTAACATGTTGTTTTGGACACTTATTTTAGTTTTAAAAATATTTTCAGATTCTGTTTTAATGTATAATAGTATAAACACAAAATATTCTATCTACAATCTACTGAATTCAGTAAGAATAGAAAAAAGACATTTACTAGATTAAATTACACCAATAAATAAGTCAACATATTTTAAGTGAATAAAAACGTTAAAAGTTGGTGAAATAACACAGTAACATATCAGATACAGTTTATTACGGTACATCATATGGAAACACAAAGTGTCCCTTCTCTTGCTTTGGTGCCAGCAGCAATTTTATTATTTGATCTTTAGAGATGATGTCCTGGTCAGGAACTTCGGGAAACACAAATACACTTTTACTGTTTGATTTGATTTGATTTACTCTCTCATACATTTACAAGAAAAATGGGCAATTGCCCTATAAACAGATGATTCATCAGATACTAGCTTAGCAAAGTTATATATAGTACCTGAGACCGAGCTTCGCTTGGCGTTTTTCGCCTCTGTTTTTGTGAAATTCTTGTTATTCTTTTGGGAGGAAATACTTACTTAGATAAACCCCAAAGGCAAAACGTTAACTAAATAAAAAATTTAGTCGCCAATATTAAGAGTCATTTCCGAGATACAAGAGATATAGAAATATACAAATATTTCATAAACACCATCATTTCAGCTGTAATACGTCTACTGCTGAACGCAGGCCTCCCCCATAGATATCCACACAGTTTGAGGTTTTCGTCGAGCATTTGTTCCATTATGGAGTTCATTTCTTTCGTGCTGCGATTGACTCCAGAGCGTTAACACTTTGACCAATGTCCCTTATCTTTCCGTCGAGTTCTTCCATGGCTTCCTTAACCCCGGCCAGTCTCTCGTTAGTATTCTCCGATAGCTCTATCTTCATATTGGACATCCCTACCTTCATCTTTTCCGATCCGGAGTTTACATTTTTAATTTGGCTTCCATTTTTGTTTCTATTTTGTCCATTTATGATTCCATATTTTCCATTCCATAGTTTACACTTTTTAACTTGGCTTTCATATTTGTTTCCACTGCCGTATTCCGGAATTCATTTCACTTTCCATTATGTCCATCTTGGCTAATATTTCTTTCATAAACTGTTCTATATCATGCTTTTCATCACACTCCTTACACCAACTGTGATTACCTTACTTTTTTAACTATTTCTTTATTTTTTATTAAAATACCGGAGCAACACTAAGAAAAAGCACTATTGAATAATAACAAATGCTACATGGAAGAAAAGCTTGTTGATAAAGCCACGTGAATGTAATACGCATTTCTGTTTCAATCACATAGAAAATTGTATGAATTGTTCGTAATTGTTCGTCAAAGCGGGAGTAGTGAAAGAAATGTGATTGTGTTTAGTAAACAAAAATGAGTAGAAAAATCGTGTGAATGTTACACGTTGCACTTATATTTCAAGTGTATGGACAAATGTATGTATTGTTTGTAGGAGAGGGAGTAGTGTGTTAGGTAAAAGAAAAGGGAGTAGAAAAAACCATTTGACTGTAATACGTTGCGTGGTAAAATGGGTTGCATAGAAACATTCACCATGAAAACACTTAGATATGCCAATTTTCATGGCGATCGGTCAACTTGTTTTGGAATTTACTCACTCTTCAACATACGATATGTATAGGCGTAGGTATGCATGAAATTGATAAACAATAGGAATAACATGTGAATTGTTATGTAAAACAAAAGTGGATAGAGAAAATAATATGAATGTAGCACCTTGTATTTCTGTTTCAAACACATAGCAAATTGTATGAATTGTACGTTGAAGGGCGAGTAGCGAAAGAAGACTGATCATGTCTCGTAAAGGAAGAATTAGTAGAGGAAGTCGTGTGAATGTAATAAGTTGCATTTATATTTAAATCATAGTAAATTATATGAATTGTATATTGAAGGGCAAACAGAGGATACACGAATGAATGAGTGAGTGAGTGAGTGAGTGAGTGAGTGAGTGAGTGAGTGAGTGAGTGAGTGAGTGAGTGAGTGAGTGAGTGAGTGAGTGAGTGAGTGAGTGAGTGAGTGAGTGAGTGAGTGAGTGAGTGAGTGAGTGAGTGAGTGAGTGAGTGAGTGAGTGAGTGAGTGAGTGAGTGAGTGAGTGAGTGAGTGAGTGAGTGAGTGAGTGAGTGAGTGAGTGAGTGAGTGAGTGAGTGAGTGAGTGAGTGAGTGAGTGAGTGAGTGAGTGAGTGAGTGAGTGAGTGAGTGAGTGAGTGAGTGAGTGAGTGAGTGAGTGAGTGAGTGAGTGAGTGAGTGAGTGAGTGAGTGAGTGAGTGAGTGAGTGAGTGAGTGAGTGAGTGAGTGAGTGAGTGAGTGAGTGAGTGAGTGAGTGAGTGAGTGAGTGAGTGAGTGAGTGAGTGAGTGAGTGAGTGAGTGAGTGAGTGAGTGAGTGAGTGAGTGAGTGAGTGAGTGAGTGAGTGAGTGAGTGAGTGAGTGAGTGAGTGAGTGGGGTTTAAGGACCTGTCGACAGCTAGGTCATTTGGGCCCTACACGAATGTGCTATGTAAAAAAAGCGAGTAGAAAACCATTTGAAAGTAATATATTACATAGTAAAATTGTTACCATAAAAACTTTATCCATGAAAAAAATACATATGCATGCCGAATTTTGCGGTGATCGATTAAACGCCTTTCGAGATTAACATATATACCAACATTCAATTTGTATATTATATATGAATATTATAATATATGAATTGTTTGTAGAAGAGCGAGTAGAGAAAGAGATATGAATGTGATACCTAAAAGTAAGTCAAGCAACCACTGTGAACGTAATATGCAGCATTTCTATTTCAAATATACAGAAAATTGTATGACCTATTTGTAGAAGAGTGAGCAGAGAAAGAGATGTGAATGTGTTACCTAAAAGTGAGAGGAGAAAACAGTGTGAATGTAAAAGCATTTCTGTTTCAAACATACAGAATATGGTATGACTTATATTATAATTGGGGATAAAAATAATTTATGGTGTAAAATCACGTTTTTTATGGAAAATTGTATATAGAAGAGTGAGTAGAGAAATAGATGTGAATGTGTTACCTAAAAGTGAGTAGAGAAAACACTGTGAATGTAATATGCAGCATTTCTATTTCAAACATACAGAAAATTGTAAGACTTATTTCTAGAAGAGGGAGTAGAGAAACAGATATGAATGTGTCACCCAAAAGTAAGTAGAGAAAAAAGTGTGAATGTAATATGTGGCATTTCTATTTCAAAAATGCACAAAATTGTATGACCTATTTATAGAGGAGTAAGTAGAGCAACAGATGTGAATGTGTTACCTAAAAGTGAGTAGAGAAGACAGTATGAATATAATATGTAGCATTTCTATTTCAAACATACAGAAAATTATATAACTTACTTCTAGAAGAGTGAGTAGAGAAACAGCTGTGAATGTGTTACCTAAAAGTAAGAGGAGAAAACAGCGTGAATGTAATAGCATTTCTACTTCAAACATACAGAAAATTGTATGGCTTCTTTGTAGAAGAGTGAGTGGAGAAAGAAATATGAATGTTGCCTAAAAGTGGGTAGAGAAAACACTGTGAATGCAATATGCAGCATTACTGTTTCAAGCATACAGAACATTGTATAACTTACTTCTAGAAGAATGAGTAGAGAAACAGTTATGAATGTGTTACCCAAAAGCAAGCAGAGAAAACAGTGTGAATGTAATAAGTAGTATTTCTATTTCAAACATGCATGAAATTATATGACTTATTTGTAGAAGAGTGAGTAGAGAAATATGTCAATGTGTTACCTAAAAGTGAGAGGAGAAAACAGTGTGAATGTAATAGCATTTCTACTTCAAACATACAGAACATGGTATGGCTTATTTTAAAAGTGGGGATAAAAATGATTTTTGGTGAAAAATCACATTTTTAATGCAAAATTGTTTATAGAAGTGTGAGTAGAGAAAGAGATGTCAATGTGTTACCTAAAAGTGAGTAGAGAAAACTCTGTGAATATAATATGCAGCATTTCTATTTTAAAAATACAGAACATGGTATGACTTATTTTAAAAGTGGGGATAAAAATTACTTTTGGTAAAAAATCATGTTTTTTATGGAAAATTGTTTATAGAAGAGTGAGTAGAGAAAGAGATATAAAGGTGTTACCTAATAGTGAGAGGAGAAAACAGTGTGAATGTAATAGCATTTCTATTTCAAACATACAGAACATGGTATGACTTATTTTAAAAGTGGGGATAAAAATGATTTTTGGTATGAAATCATGTTTTTTATCGAAAATTATTTATAGAAGAGTGAGTAGAGAAAGAGATGTGAATGTGTTACCTAAAAGTACTTAAGTAGAGAAACCACTGTGAATGTAATATGCAGTATCTGTATTTCAAGCATACAGAAAAGAAATGACTTATTTGTAGAAGAGTGAGTAGAGAAAGAGATGTGAATGGGTTGCCTGAAAGTGAGTGGAGAAAACAGTGTGAATGTAATAGCACTTCTACTTCAAGCATACAGAACATGGTATGACCTATTTTAAAAGTGGGGTTAAATGTTTTTGTGTGTGTGTGTGTAAAATCACGTTTTTTTATGGAAAATTGTTTATAGAAGAGTGAGTAGAGAAAGTGATGTGAATGTGTTACCTAAAAGTGAGTAGAGAAAACACTGTGAATATAATATGCATGTATACAAAAATTTAACCAAATCTTTAGAGCCGTTTCTGAAATACCGGGAATATATATACAAGAATTGCTATGTAGAAGTGGGAATAAAAAATGTTACTTTTATGTAAGATCATATTTTTTTTGGGAATTACACCTATATAGATGTACTTAAAAAGCAAAACCCTATCTGAATACAAAGTTTGATCGAAATCGTTAGAGCCATTTCCAAGTTGTGTGGAATATATATATACACAAGAATTGCTCGTTTAAATATATAAGATGTGCGAGTATAATGAAATTTCAAGTACAAAAGTTTGTTAAGCTTCAGAACATAGATATAAAGTTTCATATGTTGTTGTTAGCTAATGCTGGATTTCTGACAATGAAGTCATTAATCCTCTTGCTCTCCAATATTTTTCACTGATGGATGGGGCACTAGAAGTGGCCGGGCATATTTGAAGGTGGTCTCGATCCATTTCCTCTTGCAGATCACATAGAGGACAGAGTGGTGAAGAATATATCCCAATTCTGTTTAAATGTTTTGCCAGACAATCATGTCCTGTAATCAACCTGAAGGTTGCAACTGCTGTTTTTCGAGGATACTCAGGAATCACTGTTTGAATGTTTGGTAGTTCCCATCTTTTATTCTTTGATTTTTCATAGTAATATTTTGCAATAATTTTTTTGAATTCAGAGTTGACTAATCTTTTAGCTGCATAAAATGGTAAATTAACTATAGATTTCTGTACACCACTGGTACCCTTTTTTGCAAGAAAATCAGCTTTCTCATTACCACTCAGTCTACAGTGAGCCGGTATCCATTGGAAGACTAGGTGTTTTTGAAGTGCTGTTAGATGGCTAAGCATCTTCCAACATTCTATAATAGTTTGGTTTTTTGGTGACAACTTGGAAGTAATTGCTATAATTGCTGCCCTGGAATCTGAGAGAATAACTGCTTGCTGAAAATGTGAAATTCTGTACAAAAGATTTTGTAGGGCCATTCGAATTGCTTCAATTTCTCCATCAAAGTTAGTAGTTCCATAACTTAAGGATTTGTAATAGGAAAAGAGGTGACATGTGACTCCAGCACCTGCTCCATCTTTGTTTGATATAAATGATCCATCAGTATAAATATAGAGCCACTCATGTTCTGGAAACCTAGTATGGATTGTCTCTAATGCCAATAATTTTAGAACACTAGTTGGAGTATCACTTTTTTTAACTTCTTCTGTCAGGTGTAAATAATATGTGATGTCTAATGTATGTGTTGGATTGACTTTAGATATAAAGTTTTCCTTTGAATTAGGAAGGTGTACATCCTTCTTGATGTCTTGAATTTTGGAAAGAAAGCTCTCCTGAGTCTTTAGTGTATGTGTAAAATTTCTCTTGTGCCATGTATTGAATGGGAGTCTGATCAACTTTTCGTGTTGAATAAGAGCCGCTTTTTCTATTTCATATTCAATGGGGTATTGGTTGGTTAGTATTTCCATAGCTGCTATTGGTGTGGTTTTGATAACACCTGTAATTAATCTCAGACTTTGGTTTTGAAAGATTTTAATTTTTTTTGTGTTTGCTGTTACAAGAACTTCGCTGCAGTAAGTAAACAATGGTTTTATATATATATTATATGTTGTGTTAAGCGTTGTTCTGGAACATCCCCACTTCATTCCTGTTAAACGTTTTAACAGTGAAAGGCGCCTCTCTGCTCTTTGTATTACATTTTCTATTTGTTTGGTCCATGTAAGTTTGGTATCAAATGTAACTCCTAAATACTTTGCTTCCTTTGTTTCTGGTAATTGTTGACCCTCAAAATTTAGTTTTATTTTTAGTGGTTTTTTTCTTAGTGAAAAGATTTGGTAGTTTGATTTTGTTGTATTAACAGTCATTAAATTTTCTTTGGTCCACCTCTGTAAGTTGGTTAAGGATTGTTGCATGGTTTTTTCCAGTTCTGTACTTTTGCTTTTTGGTTTTGAAGTCCACATTACCAAGTCATCAGCAAATAGTGCACACTTCACACCTGATTCTTGTATTTGTTGTGGTAGATCATTAATAAATATATTAAAAAGTGTAGTGCTGAGCACTGCACCTTGTGGCAAGCCACGGTGTATTTGTTTATATTTAGATATATTTCTTCCATATCTGGTTGCAATAAAGCGTTGTGTTAGGAAATGATATAGCCATGAAAATATTTGACCATGTATCCCTATTTTTTTTACTTTCTTTAGTAGTTTTGTTCTGCATATAGAATCATATGCGCTTTGAAAATCAATAAAAACTGATAAATTATCTTCTTTTCTATTAAAGGAGTCTTTTCATATGTACAATACAATACATTCTCAAAATGTAATACGTAAGGTTCAAATTCACAATATTACTAAATCATCATTCATATATTCAGCCATTGAGTAGTAGGCCTTGTCAATTAGTAAGTTTTTTTGTTCTATTAAAATATTTCAGGTTTTTTATTGATCTAATAATGCTGGGTAGTTTATTATAGACTTTTATCCCACCAAGTAATACACATTTTTCATATAATGTTAATTTGTGCACGAGCAGCTTCAGATTGTGTTTGGTTCATGTTTCATGACTGTAATGTATTTGTGCATTGTATAGTGTATCAAAGCTAGTATGTACATATTTAATCCACAAAATCAGATTGTCTACTTTGCAATGGTCTCAGGGGTCTCCGTCTAGGGGATATGTGAATAGCATACCCAAGATACCCAAGCTGAGCAGAACATTACTTCCACACTGGTGTTTTGCTCCTTACTGTAACTTTTCTATCTGACCTAACCTTGGTCATCTCTTGTTCTCTTCCAACCCCGATGCTATTAGGGTTCCTGAGGGCTAGGGAGTCTTTATTTTTCCAACCTCTCCATTTCTCTAATTTCTCTATAAAACCTTAACCCCTAACATGCTGACCTGTCATGGCATTTAATATGTCCTCTGATTTGTAATCAGAGGATATGGTCGGTGAATTTACCTTGATAATTGTCCCAGTCAGCTCGGTGAGACCCGTAAACCAACAACAGGTGTGGTCCTCCAGACATTCTGGCGGTTGTGAGAGAGTGATGTAACTGCCAAAACATAAAAATATGGTGCTCTCTAAAAAGGGGTTACTATTACTGCTAAGCCTCTTCAATATTTATGAAATATGACTCGAGGGGTAGAATGTTCCAGAGTTAAAATAGTCCCCCATAGAATTTACAGCCTGCTACATTAATCTGTCCATTTCTTGATTTCTTCTTCATTGCAACATTGCCTTGGCAACCGTCAGCTAGGCTAGCCAACTTTTGGACTGCACAATGCAACCATCAGTCACTAAACATATCGGCCACCAAGAAATAAGTCTTATTTCTTCATTAACACAATTGAATGAACAAAAAAAGATACAACGAATTAATGATAAAATAATTATATCAGTGCATGCATTAAATTAAGTCTATCTCTTGAGGAAGAGGACACCGTTTAACAATTGGTTTCTTAAATACCCCAGTTGCTGTGCAAATTGTTGCAACTCGCACTAACCCATCTACTCCTGGATGCACTCCCTCAACCACTACCAGCTTCCAGCAGAGTGGAGGAAGGTTGTCTTCTTTCACTATGACGACTGCACCCTGCTTGACATTTGCATGTGGACTGTTCCACTTAGATCGCTGCTGAAGATGATGCAAATATTCACGTGACCATCTGAACCAGAATTCCTGAAGTTGTTGCTGTAATTTCTCCCACCTAGTTAGCAAGCTAAGTTTAGCACTACTGAGATCTGTCTGGAGTAAACTGGTTAAAGCTGTACCAATTAAGAAATGACCAGGAGTCAGAACTTTGAGATCATTAGGATCAGATGAGAGAAGAATTAAAGGTCTGGAATTCAGACAAGCTTCTATCTGATAGGCTAGGGTATGGAATTCTTCATAAGTAAGACATGATGCGCCCATAACACGTCTAAGGTGGTGTTTAAAAGATTTTACACCTGCTTCCCACAGGCCGCCAAAATGTGGTGCCCTGGGTGGTATGAAGTGCCAGGTTATACCTTCATAATTTGCAAACCTTTGTATTTCTTTCTTAGTCTAGTTAAGGAGCTCTTGTAATTCCTTCAACTCCCTTCTTGCACCTTTAAAATTTGTGCCATTGTCACAATAAATATTCTGGCATATGCCACGTCGAGATATAAATCTCTTCAATGCTGCAATAAATGCTTCTGTAGACAAGTTACTCACAACTCCTAAGTGCACTGCTCTAGTAGTAAAACAAACAAATAAAGATAAATAACACTTTACCATTGTCGTTCTGTAAGTGCTAATCTTTATGTAAAATGGCCCTGCATAATGAATGCCACAATTCAAGAATGGTTTAGCTGCTTTCACTCATGTACACGGTAGTTGTCCCATTAACTATTTTTCTGTTTCTGCCTTTAGCTTATAATATATTATGCAATTATGAATCAAATGTCTAAAAGTGTTTCTGCCATTTAATATCCAATATCTTTCCCTAAGAGAAGCCAATAAAAGGTGACAACCTGCATGCAACAATCATTTGTGTTCATGCTGTATAATCAGATTTGTTAAATGATGACGTGGCAAAATTAGAGGATGTTTTTGATCATACGTTAGGTTAGAGTGTTCTAACCGTCCACCAACTCAAAGTAATCCTCTACTGTCGAGAAAAGGATTTAAAGATCTCAAGCGACTGTTAATATTACCTGCCTGTTTCATTGCTAGTTGCTACACTTTTATTCTAAGTACTGGGTGTTGTGCAATTTGAATGCATTTACTCAATGAATCTTGAATCTCTGTTAGTGTGAGAGATCCAGTTATTCTTTCTGCCTTTGGTTTAACACAATTCTTACAAAATCTATATACATATGCTACAGTGTATTGCAATCTGGATAGGCTGGAGAATCGTGTGCTTATTCCATCGTCACTAATAGTTGGAACATAACAAGTTGTTTTGATTCTTAATTCTGGAGCTTCCTGAGGGTCTGAATGGTACTGAGTTCAGGTCACACCTTTGGTTCTTCATGTAACCAAGTTGGTCCTTCCCACCATAATTTGTCATTTATAAGATTCTCGGGAAACACACCCCTTGATATCAATTCTGCTGGGCTGTGAAGGAACATGTCTCCATACTGCATTTTCAGAAATATCTTGAATCTCAGAAACTCTATTAGCTACAAAAGTTTTCCATTGTGTTGAAGGTGCTGACAACCATGACAATACCACAGTAGAATCTGTCCACAAGTACGTGTACTTAAATGATAAGTTCAGTGATCATTTGACTTTTTCCAATAGACGAGCAGGAAGCAATGCACCACATAATTCTAAACGTGGAAGTGATAATTTTTTTAGTGGTGCAACTCGAGACTTGGCACAAAGAAGTTTTACACATGTAACTCCTTTCTTATTTGATGAATGGACATACATGCATCCGCCATATGCCTTTTCTTAAGCATTACAAAAACCATGTAACTCTATATTGCCTACAGAATCATAACCAACTACTTTGCGATCTATGCGAATGTTATCAACCAGATGAAGTTGGTTGTGGAGCTTCTTTCAATCTGTAGCCAATTCCTTTGATATGGGTTGGTCCCACATTAATCTCTCTTGCTATAACCTCCGTAGAAACATCTTGCATAGAATAACAATAGGGCTTATGAGGCCTAAGGGATCAAATATACCAAAAACTATTGACAATACTACTCTTTTTGTAAATGCTTGTGCGTAGCAGTTAATTTTAAGACTTCTTGCAATCTGAAACTTGTCCTCAGTAGAATGCCATTGAGACAGAATATTAAAATACCCCAAAAGAAAATCATTTATATGAATATTTGTTACAGGTGTAATTTGTTTTTTGATGTTGGTATGTGTTGGTCAAATGACGAAAACGTGTTAATAATGTTCATTGTTACGAACAACTAAGTTAGTTTAAAGACGTCATAAATATTTCCATATTTGATTTTAATATATATGTATAAATATTAGAATTATATGTGTTCCATAATAAAAGTAAGGGAGGATGGTTAGGGATCGCTTCCCTAACAAGAAAGAACTATTTGATGGATGCATACGTGGATGTATACGAAAAAGGCGGTGTCACGTGAGGTGATGCCATAATCGTCCTATTCGCGTGTGTGTAATCAAGGCATAAGGACGTATTGGTATAACGTGTGAACATAGAATTTTCACCAGACTTTCATCAAGCATAAGCTCCACTAAATGAAAAAGTGGAAAGGTTTTAAATCATTTAGAACGGTGCTAAGAGGAATTATTTAATGTAAAATATCGAAAAAGTGTTAATAAAATAATCCATTGTGGTGAAGAAACATCGTGTGATTTTTCATTCCACCCGTTACCATGCCCTGAGATCACAAAGATCTCAATAGCTCAAAGACACAACGTCTTTAATAATTACAAAAACTGTACCACCATAGTAGTCCAAGTGTTTTCACTCCATTTTTGTCAAGTTGTAATGGTAAACTAGTTTCTCTTTGGTCTGGTGTCATGTTAGTTAAAAACTCAAAATAATTGCTGGACCACTTATGCAACAAAAATCCACCCTTTGATAACATGGCTACCAATTCCTTCTGAAGCTTTCGTGCCTAATGTAAGGTTGCACATCCTGAAATACAATCAACATAAAAATCATTCAATGCAATTGCAGCAGCCTTTGAAACCTTATGTGCTTCATCATGAGCCAATTGCTGCAGGCAACAAATAGCTAGAAATGGAGAACAAGCCATACATTACGTTACAGTCTTCAGCTGATACTCTTGTATTGGAGCTGTAGGGTTGCTTCTCCACAGTATTCTCTGACATACTTGATCATCTGGATGTAACCAAATTTGTCTATAAATTTTCGCAATGTCAGCAGTAAATGCTACTTCTTAGGATGATAGAACAAATGTCCTGTTGAATAGTAGGACCAACATACAATAAATCATTCAATGAAATTTCATTCTAGGAAGCTGCAGAACAGTCAAAAACTATTCTTATCTTCGTAGTTGAGCTGTCTGTCTTATGTACTGCATGATGAGGCATATAATAACAAAGTATTGTAGTGGGTCTTGCCACTTGCATGTGACCCAGTACTTCATATACTTGTAAAAGGTGCACATAATCTTCCTTCAATGTTTGGTTCTTGATTAGTTTTCTTTCTAACTGATATAATATTGTTGTGGCCATCATCGTAGACTCATCTAACTTCTTAGGATCTTCTTTAAATGGAAGTTGAACTACAAATCTTCCTGACAAATCTCTTGTTGTATTCTGAGCGAAATGAGCCTCGCATGCTTTATCATCCATTGTTTTTGGAGTGTGATTCAACTCCTCAATCTCCCAGAATTTCTGCAATTGGGCCTGTATACTGACTTCAGTCTTAGCGAAACATGACACTACCGGACGCCATGGAATATTACAGGATCTTCCATATTCTGAATATTTTCCTGCAAGTACCCAACTAAACTCTGTTTCCATTAAAACAGGATGATTATTATCACGATGTAATTTACCTTGGTGCTGAATGTATGAACAGACTTCTGCTCCCAACAGAATATCTATCTTCCCAGGCTCATGAAATTTAGGATCAGCAAATGAAATATTGCTTGGTAATTTCCAATTACTGCAGTCAATTTTCTCTGCAGGCAGATTTTCTGTCACCTTAGGTAAAACTAAACAATCTACTGACATAACAAAGTCAGTTACAAATGATCCAATTTTAATACAAATTCCATGTTTGATTTCTGAAACTGTATTGCCAATTCCTTGAACAGGTTTATGATCATGATGTCGTCTAAGTCTTAACCTCTGAGTGCAGGCCTCTGATATGAAACATGACTGAGAACCGGTATCTAGCAAAGCTCTATACGTCGCCAAATACCCTTGTCATTTTTAACCTTAGTCAATGCTGTAGACAACAAAATGTGTTTACGAGGTTAAAATTTCAATGCACAGTACATAGCTATTTACACCATTATCTGCATGCAAGGGATCATGACTTGAATAACCTTCATTGTTTCTGGAACTGTATTGCTGTTTGGAAGCATCAAGATGTACTAAAGTGTGGTGTCTTTTACCACAGGTGAGACAATTCAATGATTTACAATTTCTGACTATATGACCAGATCGTAAGCAGTTAAAACACAGGTTGGCATCCTTAACAAAAGCTCTGCATTCTAACACAGGAGCCTGAACAAATGCCTTACATTTTGATAAGGCATGTGAAGAATTACAATACACACAGTTTAAGGCTGTAACAGCATAAGCCTGTGGAAAACTGGATTTGTGTTTGTGATTTACAACTTTCTGTGTATTAACATTTGAAATGCTTGAGCAAAGTTGTATTCCATTTTGGATTGACTATTTCTAGCGATTTGCATTTTCTTTCTAGAAATGTAATAAGATCCTTAAATGCAGGAAAGTTATTTGAATCTAATGTGTCTTCAAATACTGTCTTTATAGTTATATCCAACTTATCTAACACTAGTTGAGATGCTATCAGTTCTTCCAATGGAATTTCTATGTTTAATGCCTTGATTGCATTTAAATTACTCATGGTTTGATTTATTAAAGCCCTAAGTTCCTTTGCAGACAATTTGTAAGCAGCAGGTAAACTCAACAAACATGCAAGATGAGCAGAAGCAATAAGTCTTAAATTGTCATAATGATTGCTAATGGTTTCCAATGCAACCTTGAAATTACAACTTGTAACAGGAATATTAGCTATTAAATTATGCACTTCTACTGTTAGTGAAGAGAGAACTTAAATTATATTTAAATTATTTTGTTGTTTAATGACGCTGTCAATTGCCAGGATCACATCAGCATCGCCGGTGTGCCGGAATTTTGTCCCACAGGAGTTCTTTTACATGCCAGTAAATCTACTGACATGGAGCTGTCGTTTTTAAGCACTCTTAAAAACCATCGGCCTGGGCCGGATTTGAACCCGCGACCTTGAGAACAGTAGTTCAGCGTCTAACCAACTGAGCCACCCAGACGGACGTGAAGAGAGAAGGTAGTGAAACCTCTGAATATCATCTAAGTTTTCATTATTAACAACTAGACTCTTAAAGGTATCAATAAAATGCTTAAAGTTGGTTATATCACCATTAAACGAAGGTATTTTAAGAGTTGGCAGTTTTATTGCTTTCATAGTGCTCCTTGTATGTGACAAGGGAGGGCTAACAGAATTGTTGCCAACATTTCCATCTGAACTTTGAGCTAATAGTTTAGCCATTGTTGCTTCTAGGCTAAAATACTGTAATTCAAAACTTTCTCTGTCAGCAGAATGAATCTCGAGATCTTAAAACAATTCTAATTGAGACTGCACATCTTCAAATTTACCCCTAATTTTAGGCAATTCCTTTACTCTTACCTCTACTGAATAAATATCTGAGCCAGCTTGAAATTCATTAACAAATTTGGCAAGGCGAGTAAGACTTGCTTTCGCCACAGCTCGTTTTGTAATTAATTGGTTCTTATTCTGCTGTTCTATAATATTAGTTGCACAGCAATAGATATGATACAGCTTGTATCACCAACATGTTATAATAGCATATCTAGTGAGGGACAGCAATGGAAAGTGAGCAAAGGAAAGGCATGAGACTAATTAGAGTGGATGAAAGACAATGTGTCAATATTACTAATAAAGGAAGATAGTCAAGGTAGGCTAATTGCTATTAACTAGATAATGGCTAACCTTTATAGAATCACTATTGCCTGGTGCTGATGCTGCATTAGTAATTACTCCGGCCGCTTTGGTTTCTCTCTTGATGCCGACATGAAGAAGATAAGATGGTTACCATTGTTGTTGTTGTAGTGTTTAACGCCCACTTTTACTACTACGGCACCGCAGGCGGTGACACTGATGATACATGAAGATGGAGCACCAGTGGAATGAGATGGCGGGGGAAACCGGAGTACCCGGAGAAAACCCGCCCTGACGCCGCTTCGTCCACCACGAATACCACATGCGGGTCCCTGGGATCGAACCCGGGCCGCCTAGGTGGTAGGCGAGCGCGCTAACCGCTCGGCATGGTTACCATTGTGTGCATTACAAGTGTGTATAAACATTTCAGTTACTATATGGTTTGCTGCCAATCTATAGCTATATCCGGCCCAGAGGACCAAATGTTACTGCCATGGCATAGGAAATGTACCTAAAATGGACTGTATCAAATGTTTGATTATTGCCAGCAAGAAACCAATTAGCACAGGTTGTATAATTTTGATTTACTTACACTAAACACAACAGTCAAACAAAGCAATCAATCAATCACCATCGTAACAATAAGAATACAGCACATACATAAATGAATCAGATCTTACTATATAGAATTTACAGCCTGCTACACTAATCTATCCATTTCTTGATTTCTTCTTCATAGCTACATCGCCTTGGCAACCGTCAGTGAGGCTAGCCAACCCTTGGAACACACAATGCACTAAACACAGTTATTCTCTCAGATTCCAGGGCAGCAATTATAGCAATTACTTCCAAGTTGTCACAAAAAAACCAAAAAGTTATAGAATGTTGGAAAATCCTTACCCATCTAACTGCACTTCAAAAACACCTAGTCTTCCAATGGATACCAGCTCACTGTGGACTGAGTGGTAATGAGAAAGCTGATTTTCTTGCAAAAAAGGGTACCGGCAGTGTACAGAAATCTATAGTTAATCTACCATTTTATGCGGCTAAAAGATTAGTCAACTGTGAATTCAAAAAGATTATTGCAAAATATTACTATGAAAAATCAAAAAATAAAAGATGGGAACTACCAAACATTCAAACAGTAATTCCTGAGTATCCTCAAAAAATGGTAGTTGCGACCTTCAGGTTGATTACAGGACATGATTGTCTGCAAAACATTTAAACAGAATTGGGATATATTCTTCACTGCTCTGTCCTCTATGTGATCTGCAAGAGCAAATGGACCAAGACCACCTTCAAATATGCCCGGCCATTTCTAACACCCCATCCATCAGTGAAAAGTATTGGAGAGCAAGAGGATTAATGACTTCATTGTCAGAAATCAAGCATTAGCTAACAACAACATATTTAATCAGTTCATGGAGATATTGTGAAGGGAGAGTTAGCATTTTTAGTTTTTTAAACAAATTTCTACACAAATCTTCAGTTTGGCTCTTGTCATTATGCAGATAATTCTTTTTGGCTTTTAAAAATAGTTTCCCAACCCAAAGTATTTCTCCATAGTATGATCCTGTATGCCATTATGCTATGAAAATAACTGAAGTAGACTACTTTTTTTGTTCAGATGTGATAAATTCAGTTATGTAGTATATGTTGAAGCAAGCACTATTTAGTAGTTTTTTAGATATATATTGAATGTGGTCGTACCATTTTAATTCATTATTTAAAATAGTACCTAAAATTTTAGATGTATTAGCATGGTTAACTGAATGAGCTAGACTATTATCACAATTTTTGTTTTGAGTATTAAGTTGCATAATAAATGTTTTATCTGTGTTGAGTTTCATACCATTAAAATTAAACCATTTTTTGGTGTGATCTATAGTTATGTTAGCATTATGTCATATTTCATTAAAATTTTGCTCACTAAATAAGATAGAAGTGTCATCCACATACATGATTGTTTTACCAGTTATGCAATTTGGAAGGTCATTAGTGTATAATGTATAGAGTAGAAGACCCAGGACACTTCCTTGAGGTACTCCAGTTTTTATAATATTCCAATTTGATTTAATGGAGCCAGTTTTACTGTTTGAAATTACACTTTGCCTGCACTTTTTAAGATAATTAGTGAACTATATGAGTTCCGTACTTCTAATACCATAAAAGTTTAATTTTCTTAATAATATTTCATGATTGACATAGTAGAGTGCTTTAGAGTTATCGCAGGCTAAGATAGCTGTTAGTTGCTTATCATCAATCATTTTTGATGCATCATTTACCAAATTTATTAACGCTGATATTGTTGAACACATTTCATGAAACCCATATTGGGCACTATTTAATTTAAGCAAGATATAAACTAAGTTGAGAATATACCAACTTTTCAAATATAATTGATAAAGTAGGAAGAGTAGAAATTGGTCTGCAATTTTTAAATTTAATTTTCCCATCTTTGTGAATCAGTTTTACTAATGTATATTTCATTGTTTCTGGAAAGATACCTGTTGCAAGGGAATGATTTATTATTTGACTAAGTGGGACACTTAGATCAAGTTTAATTTCTTTAATAAGAAAAGGAAGAAGCTCATCCTACCCATATGAAGTTTCAGATTTAACTCTTGTGATCACTTCAACAACTTTATCAGGAGTGACATTCTCAAACCGAAAAGTGGGAGTTAGCCTAAGACAGTTGTTACTATATAATTCATTTATAGAATACTGATCAAATGGGAGACATTCCCAAGTTTGATTTCCTATGTTGATAAAATAATCATTTAATAATTTAACTGTTTCTTTATCCATTTTATCATCACTATCGATATGTTGTTGTTGTCAGCTAATGCTGGATTTCTGACAATGAAGTCATTAATCCTCTTGCTCTCCAATATTTTTCACTGATGGATGGGGCCCTAGAAGTGGCCGGGCATATTTGAAGGTGGTCTCGGTCCATTTCCTCTTGCAGATCACATAGAGGACAGAGTGGTGAAGAATGTATCCCAATTCTATTTAAATGTTTTGTCAGACAATCATGTCCTGTAATCAACCTGAAGCTTGCAAATGCCGTTTTTCGAGGATACTCAGGAATTACAGTTTGAATTTTTGGTAGTTCCCATCTTTTATTTTTTGATTCTTCATAGTAATATTATGCAATAATTTTTTTGAATTCAGAGTTGACTAATCTTTTAGCCGCATAAAATGGTAGATTAATTATAGATTTCTGCACATTGCCAGTGCACTTTTTAGCAAGAATGTCAGCTTTCTCATTACCACTCAGTCCACAGTGAGCTGGTATCCATTGGAAGACTAAGTGTTTTTGAAGTGCGGTTAGATGGGTAAGGATTTTCCAACATTCTATAATTGGTTTCTTGGTGACAACTTGGAAGTAATTGCCATAATTGCCACCCTGGAATCTAAGAGAATAACTGCTTGATGAAAATGTGAAATTCTATACTAAAGATTCTGTAGGGCCATTCGAATTGCTTCAATTTCTCCATCAAAGTTTGTAGTTCCATAACTTAAAGGTTTGTAATAGGAAAAGAGGTGACACGTGACTCCAGCACCTGCTCCATCTTGGTTTGATATCAATGATCCATCAGTATAAATATGGAGCCATTCGTCTTCTGGAAATCTAGTATGGATTGTTTGTAATGCCAATAATTTTAGAACACTAGTTGGAGTATCACTTTTCTTAACTTCTTCTTTCAGATGTAAATAATATGTAATGTCTAATGTTTGTGTCGGATTGACTTTAGATATAAAGTTTTCCTTTGAATTAGGAAGGTATACATTCTTCTTGATGTCTTGAATTTTGGAATGAAAGCTCTCCTGAGTGTTTAGTGTATGTGTAAAATTTCTCTTGTGCCATGTATTGAATGGGAGTCTGATCAACTTTTCATGTTGAATAACAGCCGCTTTTTCTATTTCATATTCAATGGGGCATTGGTTGGTTAGTATTTCCATAGCTGCTATTGGTGTGGTTTTGATAGCACCTGTAATTAGTCTCAGACTTTGGTTTTGAAAGATTTTAATTTTTTTTGTATTTGCTGTTACAAGGACTTCGCTGCAGTAAGTAAATAATGGCTTTATATATACATTGTATGTTGTGTTAGAGTTGCTCTGGAACATCCCCACTTCATTCCTGTTAAACGTTTTAACAGTGAAAGGCGCCTCTCTGCTCTTTGTATTACATTTTCTATTTGTTTGGTCCATGTAAGTTTAGTATCAAATGTAACTCCTAAATACTTTGCTTCCTTTGTTTCTGGTAATTGTTGAACCTCAAAATTTAGTTTTATTTTTAGTGGCTTTTTTCTTAGTGAAAAGATTTGGTAGTTTGATTTTGTTGTATTATTGTCATTAAATTTTCTTTGGTTCACTTTTGTGGGTTGTTTAAGGATTGTTGCATGGTTTTTTCTAGTTCTGTACTTCATTTTTTTTGGTTTTGAACTTCACATTACTAAGTCATCAGCAAATAGTGCACACTTCACACTTGATTCTTGTATTTGTTGTGGCAGATCATTAATAAATATATTAAAACATGTAGTGCTGAGCACTGCGCCTTGTGGTAAGCCCCGGTGTACTTGTTTATATTTAGATATATTTCTTCCATATCTGGTAGCAATAAAGCGTTGCATTAGGAAATGACATAGCCGTGAAAACATTCGACCTTGTATCCCTATTTGTTTTACTTTGTTTAGCAGTTTTGTTCTGCATATAGAATCATATGCACTTTGGAAATCAATAACAACTGATAAATTATCTTCTTTTCTATTGAAGGAGTCTTTGATTTCTTGACTGTTGTGCTGTTTTTCCAAGGTTTTTTATGAACTCTGGATGTATGTGATCTGGTCCAGGAGACTTTGCTATTTATTAGATTGCAATGTTCAGTTGTTGTATATTAAAATGTTGATAAAAGATATTGTATTGAGTGTTAGGATCACATTCTCTTTCTTGTTTAAAATCTTTCTTAAATTGTTTACATTCTTTTTTATTTCTTGTTACTTTATGTGAATTAGCATAATATTTATTGAATGTTTCGGCTATGGCTGCATCATTTGTTAATATTTTATTGTTGTGTTTGATAGATGTGCTGTTGCTTTCTTTCCTGTCCTTGACATTTTTTATGAACTTATGGGCTTTGTTGCCATCTGTCCTATAATCCATTTTTTCTAAAAAATTATTAAATTGATTCTTTTGGCTGGATTACTTTCTTTTTTTAGTGAGGCACATTTCTTTTGCCATATTTGTTTATCTGATATGTTTTTTGTATTTTCAGCTGTATTTCTAGCTATATCCCTTTGCTTTCTCAGTTCTTCTAACTGGGGGTTCCAAAATGGTTTCAAATTTTTTATTTTTCCACGAGGAATATGTTTTTTTTTGCAGTTTCTAGGATGACTTTACAGAAATTTTTGTTCATGTGATCTTGGTGGTCAAGCAGCTGTGAGTTTGTTTGTTCTTTAAATTTATGTTGCAGTTCAGTTTTATATTTGTTCCAATCTGCTTCCAATACAGATGTGTGACTTTGTTATTTGAATTACCTAGCTTTATATCAGCAATTACTGCTCTGTGACCAGAACTTGGGTCTTCTATAATTTGTTTTTTAATTTTTGAAACAATATCTGTTGTAGCTAACAAGAGGTCTGGGTTACTGCGTGCTTCAGAGTAATGTATGAAGGTTTTGGGATCTTCTTTATCATAAATCAGTTCAAAGGTTATGGTATTCAAAAATTCTTCCACTATCTGTCCTGTAGAATCCACTTTTTCATTACCCCATCTTTTGGAATGGGCATTGAAATCCCCAATTATGATTGTTTTATTTAATTGGTCAATAAGTGAGAGATCTGGTTCATTCCTGGGAGGATTGTAAATACTGTATAAATGAAGATGTGTTTTGTTATCCCAAAAATTTAGCCTTATTAAATTGAGCTTTATCTTTGTTATCCATTTCTTTAACAATTTAAAAGTAGGATTTAATATCCTTTTTGACTCCAACTAATATTCCACTACTTATCTGTCTATTTTTGGGTAGTATGTGTAGTAAAAATCCGGTAAAATTGAAGTATTTAAGTTGATCATTTGTTAGATTTGCTTCTTCTATGACAAATATATCTATGTTATAGTCAAATACAATTTTATTCAGTTCTATTCTTTTTGCTTGGGTGAGATCACCTGCGTTCCATTGTAGAATTCTGATGTTAGATCTTCTATTTATATAATGTTTTGGTTCTTGAGAAGTAGTCCCTACCCGGAGATCAGAATGGGGGACTATTTTAACTCTGGAACATTTTACCCCTTGAGTCATATTTCATAAATATTGAAAAGACTTAGCAGTAATAGTAACCACTTTTTAGAGAGCACCATATTTTTATGTTTTGGCGGTTACATCGCTCTCTCACAACCCCCAGAATGTCTGGAGGACCACACCTGTCGTTGGTTTACAGGTCTCACCGACCTGACCGGGAGACTTATCAAGGTAAATTCACTGACCATATCCTCTGATTACCAATGTTAAGGGTTAAGAGTTTATAGAGAAATTAGAGAAATGGAGAGGTTGGAAAAATAAAGATTCCCTAGCCCTCAGGAACCCTAATAGCATCGGGGTCGGAAGACATTATTTGTGATTTTGCCAATAACTATTTGTTTAGCCCTCTTGATTACTTGCTTCAATATTTTGCAGTAGTTTTTGTAATATTGGATAAACTGTATGTCAGTTGTCATCTTGTATATTTTATACACTAATCTTTTGCGCATGCAAGATATCTTAATGCCCTTCGTAACCCACTCAAGAGAGTACTTTTTGTGTTTTCCTACCATCAATTTCTGGAAATCATTCATTAAAGTGATTTAGCAATTCAGTCAGAAAGCTGTTTTAATTTGAATCAACTGAGCTCCCTATGTTTAGTGTCCACTTTAGATCACATATTTTTTCTTTAAATTTTGAGATGCTAACTGTGTTGTAATTATGCCATGTTGTTACCCTCTTAAGTTTGCTTTTTGTTTTACGTCTTACCGGGAGAGCAGCAAGGACTACTCGATGATCTGAAAGGCCTATATCCCAAACTAAACATTTATTATCACCATACAATTTATTTATCAATATATGATCAATCCATGTTGAGGATTTATGGTAACACATGTGGGAACAGTATGCATAAAATCCTTATCATGGGAACTTACGGTGTTAATGTACGTTTGAGGGTGGTTTCTTTTCAACCTTCTATAGGCTATAAATAAAAGACAAGTTCATAGAAAAAAATTATTTTTTTACCAAAAGTGCACTGATGGTTACTTTTCAACATAATCACCGAAAAGATTGAGACATTTGTCGTACCTGTGGACAAGCTTTGAAATACCCTCTTCAAAAAATGTTGCCGCCCATGATTTCAAATGAGCATTGACGTTATTTTGAAGATCTTCGTTGGTTTGAAAGAGCTGCCCTCCTAGGCACGTCTTCAGTTCATGGAAAAGGTGAAAGTCACTGGGTTCCAGTCAGGACTGTACGGCAGATGATTGAAAATGTCCCATAGACATTGCCCAAGGAGCTGTTGGGTTGCGCCAGCAGTGTGGAGAGCATTGTCAAGGATCAACACAATTCCTGAAGTCAGCATTCCTCTTCGTTTGTTTTGAATGGCTCTCCACAAACGTTGTAAAGTTTCACAATAAACAGCTGCATTGATAGTGGTTCTGGGCTGCATAAACTCTATAAGCAACACACCTTTTTGGTCCCAAAACACGGTAGCCATAACCTTCTTGTTGTTGAATGTTTGTTTAAATTTTTTGGCTGTTTGCTAAATTTGGATGCATCCATTGTTGTGATTGTTGTTTTGTTTCTGGTGTGTTGTATTTGTATCCAAGTTTTATCTCCAGTAACAATTGATTTAAAAAATTTGTCTCCATCGTAATAACGGTCAAGGAAATTCAAAGCTGATGCCATTTTGTGACTTTTGTGGGCATCTGTCAGCATTTTTGGAACCCAATGAGTACAAAGGTTTTTGTAACCTAAATGCTCAGTAATGACAGAGTGTACAACAGGTCTTGAAACTTCCGGAATTTCCATAGACAAAGCAGTTATGGTGAACCTACAATTTTTTCTAACCATTCTGTCAACTCGTTCAACAGGGTTGGCTGTAATGACAGACTTGTATCCTTGGCTCTCTTCATCATTAATGACTTGAAGCTTTCCCGGCATTGATTATTGATGATAGTTTCTCTCCTCCACTGTGCAGAGAAGCATCGGCCGGAGCTCGGCCAATGGTAAGAAAGTGGGCAGTTCTTATCGGCCGCACTCTAGGTATAAATATCGCAACATCAGTAGCCTAGATTCAGTTCCCCTGAGGATGGCGGCAGAGTTAGTCGCTGAAAGCTTGGGTAGTTACCCTAATCTGACCTGGCTGTTAGCCCGAGAAACTATCATCTCTTCATCATGCACGTCATTTTGGCCATCTTTAAAATTTCGGCACAATTCACGCACAACACCATCAGTCATGAAGTTATCCCATACACTTGGCTCATTCTCTGATGAATTTTTGCTGCACCATTCTCTTCTGCTTGCAGAAACCGAATTACACTTTGTAATGCACACTTGGCAGGAGCAACAATGACAGCATCCATGTTTATGTGGCTATAGTGCAATGCAGACTGATGCCTTGATGTCATCAATGGTGGAGTGTGTAGTGCGAGAGTTGTGCAGTAGCCTGTAGCGCATGTCCACTTTCTGCCGCTCGCATAGCTTCTATACTAAGCAATCGGACGTTGAAAAAAAACGGCCCTTATATTAATTAGTTTATAGTTATTCAATTTCTCACCAACAGCATTGTTATTTACTTCATTGACAGTTATTGTGTTGTTGTGTGGGTGCAAAAACTTCACATCAACATATTTGGCACTGGCATTTGTTGCAACACCAATATACTACGTTGCACAAGTCTTCTTTCCAACACTACTCAAAGCTAGAAATGAGTCCTCCTGTAAAGTCAGAGTATTATCACTTTCATCTTCACTGCTGTTACTGCTGCTGCTGCTAGTTGAAACATTGCTCTGGTTTTCTTGTTCCAAGTGGCATCCCAGAACTGACTGCTCTGGTGCAATTTTGAGGTTTTTCTGCCTAACAACGTTGGGCTTGTTGTAGCAAGTTTCCTTCAGGATTTCTTCAAAACTACTATGCCATGGAGTCAAATCATTTGTTTATTCTCTGTCTGAAAGTTTGTCCAACACACGTTATGGATCAAATGGAATGAGTCCAGTTGCTCAAAAACCACTCTTAATACTATCAACTTTTCTGGCTTTGATTTTTTCCAGCATCTGTGTTAACAGGGATGGAAATGTATCCTTGGATATTAGACCACAAGTGCTCTTCTCCCAGTCACTCAATACCTCACACCAAGCTATTTTTACAGGTCTGAAGAAACTGACATCCAAGGGCTGGAGAAGATGGGTGCTGTTTGGAGGCAACAAGATAAAATGGATGTCAACATTTTCACATTCTTTTATCACTTTCACTGAAATATGGCTACTTAGGTTGTCTCCAGTTAGAATCCTTTGACCAGGTCTCTTTTTTAAATATGGCAATGCTATAATCAAAAGCTATTCTAATAGCCATGTCAAGCCATCCACTTCCATTATGATTACACCTTGTCTCAGGTGGTCCGCCCTCTTTCCAAGTGTCCCAAAGATGTTCTGCTTTATAGAGGACATAAGGCGGAAGAAGGTGCCCATCACTAGAAGCAGCCATCATAACAGAAATGCTGGTTTTTTTAAAAATCTATAATGCGTTCAGCATGCTTTACACCTCTTCTTACGACTATGTGTTTCCTTTCAGGATCGTCATTGAAATTAGTTTCATCATAGTTGACAATGTTAGAATTAGGCACAATTTCTATAATTGGACCAATGTTGTGGAAATATTCTTGCACTAATTCTTTGGACACCAGTACGAGCTCATTATTACACGCTTTATATTAGCTTCACCTGTATGCATGTATGCATGTGTGCGTGTGTGTGTGTGTGTGTGTGTGTGTGTGTGTGTGTGTGTGTGCGTGTGTGTGTGTGTAATGTATGTATGTAATGTTGTTGTTAGCTAATGCTGGATTTCTGACAATGAAGTCATTAATCCTCTTGCTCTCCAATATTTTTCACTGATGATATTGAAGAGAGCAATAGCAGTAATGGTAACCGTTTTTTAGAGAGCACATGTATGTGTGTGCATGTGTGTGTGCGTGCGTGTGTCTGTATGTGTGTATGTGTGTGTGTGTGTGTGTGTGTATGTATGTGTGTAGGTCTGTATGTCTGTCTCTCTGTGTGTGCGTGTGACCGTGCGCGTGCACGTGTGTCTGTGCGTGCGCGTGTGCATGTAACGGAATCTTTCGACATAATTTTCACCCACCTAGAGTTGTCTGATTGACTTGAAATTTTGCACCCATGTCAAGCACTGATGACAATAGAATAATATCATAACTTTAACCTAAGGTCCTTACTAGGGTCATTGGGAAAAAACAAAATTAATTAGCTAAATTTATCAATTTAATGGAATTTTCGACATAGTTTTCACCAACTTATATTAGTCTAATTGACTTAAAAATTTGCATACGTGTCAAGAACCAACGATAATATAATAATATTGTAACTTTATCTTAAAGTCCTTACTAGGGTCATCAGGATAATACAAAATTAATTAGCTAAATTTATCAATGTAGCGGAATCTTTCGACATAGTTTTTATCCACTTAGAGTTGTCTGATTGACTTGAAAATTTGCACCCATGTTAAGCACTGATGACAATACAATATCATAATTTTATTCTAAGGCCCTTACTAGGGTCATTAGGAAAACAAACAAATTAATTAGCTAAATTTATCAATTTCATGGAACTTTCGACGTAGTTTTCACCAACTTACATACATCTGATTGACTTAAAAATTTGCACACATGTCAAGGAGCGATGAGAATACAATAATATCATATCTTTAAATAATATCATATCCTTATCCTAAGGCCCTTATTAGGGTCATCACGACAATACAAAATTAATTAGCTAAATTTATCAATGTAATGGAATCTTTCGACGTAATATTCACCCACTTGGATTCGTGTGATTGACTTGAAATTTTGCACCAATGTCAAGCACTGATGACGATACAATAATATTATAACTTTATCCTATGGTCCTTAATAGGGTCATTAGGAAAAAACAAAATTAATTAGCTAAATTTATCAATGTAACAGAATCTTTCGGCGTAATTTTCACCCAGTTAGAGCTGTCTAATTGACTTGAAATTTTGCACACATGTCAAGCATCTATAATACAATAATATTGTAAACTTGTGCTAAGATCCTGATAAGGATTATCAAGATAAAAAGGGACTTAGCTAAATTTATCAAAGTAACGTAATTTTTAGCTACTTGATTCGTCTGATTGACTTGAAAATTTGCACACATCTCAAGGACCGATGGCAGTGTAACAATATCACGACTTTGTCCCAAGGTCCTGTCCAGGATCATCAGGATGAAAAAGTGGCTAGGCTAAATTTAACAATGTAATGTAATTTTCACCAACTTGAGACGTCTGATTAACTTGAATATTTGCACACATGTCAAGGACCGATGACAATGTAACAATATCATGATTTTGTCCTAATGTCCTGTCCAGGATCATCAGGATAAAGAATGATTAAGCTAAATTTATAAATGCAAAGGAATCTTTCAACGTAATTTTCACCATCTGAGAGTCGTCTGATTGACTTGAAAATTTGCACACGTGTCAAGGACCAATGGCAATACTATAATAATAGCATGACTTTGTCCTAATGTTCTGACCAGGATCATCAGGATAAAATAAATTATAGTTTAAAAAAACTAAAAACATGCTTTTATAACAAACCAAAATAAAAAGTAGAAAATAAATTATAATTTAAAAAACTTAAAAGACACGCTTACATAACAAACCGAACTAAAAAGTGGAAAATAATTTTAAATATGAAGAGTTTGTTCTATATCGATATAAAGTCAACTAGTTCATTATATTTCAAAATGTTGTAAAATGTTTAAAATAAAAACTAATTTATATTAACAAAATAATAAATTTTGTTGTAAAAAAGTGTGGGGTGTCAGATATACAATGCTATAAATAGTTACATTGTTAGCTATTTATAAAAGTAAAGTTATGATAAAAGTAACATGAAAAGCACCCCACACTTTTTTACAACAAAATTTATAATTTTGTTAATATAAATTAGTTTTTATTTTAAACATTTTACAACATTTTGAAATATAATAAACTAGTTGACTTTATATCGATATAGAACAAACACTTCATATTTAAAATTATTTTCTACTTTTTAGTTCGGTTTGTTATGAAAGCGTGTCTTTTTAGTTTTTATAAACTATAATTTATTTTATATTCTCACTTAGTCTAACAGACAATGCTGCAGAATGCCTTTTTTAGAAGGAAGCAGCCAAGTCCACTCCTGGAAAGTTATTCTTGAAGCACTGTATTATTCTGTCAAATCTTTACTGGGTATCTTATGTCTGTTGATGTAAAGGGAAATCCCCATTGAGCAGCAGTCAACAATAGGTGTTCAGAAAACGTAAAACAAAGCTTAAGGTTTCACATTTAAAAATGGTCGCTCAATTGCAACTGTTTTTAAACATTGTTATTACTTTTAATTTAGTTATGATACACATTGAAACCAGACCACATGTCTGAAATCACCCAGTTTGACGGTAGTTTAAATTTCATGATTATTTAAATTATACATTATTCTTTTGAATTACAAGTTCCTCTTGTCATAATTTTAACGTAAGGGTATAATGTGTTTCTTTGTTGATTTGTAATGAAACATTTATTATTCATTCTTCCTCTCAAATTAACTGTTAATTGGATGAAAAATGTGTCATTCATACTAACTTAATTTTTTTGGAAAAATGACGATGCACAATCGTTAAATGATGAAACTTTTACACAGAACATTTTGTTTAATTATAATGATATATTGTGTAACCATGTTATACAGCACTATAATTCGAGGAAAATTTTCCTTGGAAGATTAAGTCAGAGAAACACTTCTTCAAAGT
Source organism: Tenodera sinensis (assembly GCA_030765045.1). Lineage (NCBI taxonomy): Eukaryota > Metazoa > Arthropoda > Insecta > Mantodea > Mantidae > Tenodera > Tenodera sinensis. The sequence continues at coordinate 1,224,128 of JAUKNM010000055.1, read as the reverse complement.
TCAAATTCATTACTGAGAAAGGTGGGGAGAGGAAACAAAGCAAACGCATGTGTACAAGCAGATGATTTCCAAACACTGTGGCTGTATACATGGTTGATTGTGTTTTAGCGGCTTCCTGAGCAGCTTTTGACTGCCAAGAGGTTTGAATGTTCGACACACTGTAATGAGACAATGGATAACTATTACAGCATTGTTACTATTAATATAGTCTTCAATACATAGTTATTTTAGTTCTTAATTTATTACTGAAAAATTTCTAAACTTCAAAACAGGAAAGGACAAATGGGGATTCTCTTAGTAGAGGCAATATTTTTTCCAGTACAGGCACTACGCAACCTGGGCCCCCTTTGCCTATGATCATGTAACAAACACCACATTTTTATTAACCACAGTCAATTTCTCTCATTCAATTATTTAAACACTTCATTTTGTGTGTTTCAGGGCCAATAAATCAAAATTTCATAATGACCTGGATAAGTTCAATGATTAGATCAAAGCTCAAAGACTAAATGATGCTGTAGCTTCAGCATTTTGAGCACTTCCAGAATTAGTCATTCAGTTTTTCCCGAGTTAAAACACTTCAAATTAGCTGAAATTGCTTTATTAGAAGGTGCATTATAGCCTTTCTATCTTGGCCTAGCAAAAATACTTGAAGCATTATTCATATACATACTTGTAGGAAATGACTCTACAATCAGTGCTGTTGTCCAAAGTAATGAGGGCATTAGTCTGTTCCAAGTGAAGGAACGGTCTTCAGGATTACTGAATTTCTTTTATACATTACCAAAGGTACAGAATATTGCAATAATTTAAACATAAATTAGAACAAGCTTTAAAATATGAGCTGTACTTCAAGCTTATAAATCATGGCACATCAAAATACTTTTGTATGCATTAAGTAATTATATTTAATATTTATTTTAGTTAACATAAAAAAGCAGTGCCAAAAGACTTTCTTTGAATACCCTACTTTTCATTCTTTCGAACAATATTTATATATGGCATAGTACTACGTGGCAGTAATCCAAGAATAACAGAGGTATTCAGGATTCAAAAAAGAAGAAGAAGAATTATGACATAAAATAAACTTAGACATTGTAAGCATTTATTCATAGAATTACAAATTCCTACAGCTATTAGCATATATTTATGTTGTGTTGTGTCAATGTAAAAGAGAATTTACATATCTATGATGTGAGGGGGATATACATACACACAACACATATAGTAGAAATAAAGTTGATATGCATATCATAGATTGCAGAACCCCCCAAAGTATTACAAGGTAATGGGCATAAAACTTTTCAACTTAATTTCCTCAAAACTATCACAGATATTCAACTTTTAAAGATGGATTGTATAAATGGTTAATAAAACATCCTCTATGCACCATACAGAGATTGGATTCCGAAAGTAAATGTGACATGTAAATAGTGTTCATCAGACGTAATGTAGTATAGTTTTTAGGCCTCTTTTTGACAAAGCCTGTTATAATTATTGTAATTACCAAATGGTGAATAGATTATTATACCGTTCTGCATTTCAAAACTTATTTTTTGTTCTTTAATCTGATAGATGATCCTAAATGGATTTTTTGCGCTGAACATTAATCTTCATTTTCTCCCATCATGTCAGGTTTTTAAAATATTCATAAATAACAGAAATGAAATTAAAGCTTTGTGAAACATAATAAAAATTACTTTCAACAAGAATTTTGTATGAGAAACTAGGCCATAATTATAATTTGTTATTTGCTACTAATTAGTCATTAATTAATAATAATTATGTGCACATTCATAACCTTCCCTCAATATTGCACTTCAAATTTCCTCCTCTTTGACCTTCTCACATGTTGTTGAGAGCAGTCCCTTTTTAACTCCAACAACAGTCTGCCATCATGTGAACAATCCACTTCCCTTGCTACCTCATTTTCATATCTTTTATATCCTGGTGAAATCTTTCACCCTGTTCTTCACTAAAGTCTCCTAAATTATCAGGTGAATAATTTAAATGTGAATGAAAAAAATGTACTTTGACACTCATGTTGTAACCAATCTGTTTGAAATTTTGTGGCATCCCTTTCACTATGTTAACAAAATTTGGGTATGTTTATTTCCAAGAAAATTAAAAACATTTCTGAAAGCATTCCATCATCAGTTTTCGAATTTGTGGGCTGACAATATGCCAGCTTTAATTTTTTCATAGGATAATGAAGGAAATGTAACACAAAGATATTTCAAGCACTCGCTGTCTTTAGAGCTTCTCCTTGGAACTACCCTGATGGCATTACTTCAAGAAGAAGATGATTCAAGATGTTAGCTGTCTATGTCGGTCAATATTTGTCTCAAATATCATCATCATCCATCTCTCAATGTTTACAAGATAGTATGTCATGGGCAAACTTGCTAATCATCCTCCAATGAGTGCCAGACGAAAGCACAAAGGGGAGCACATGTGGAGGCATAAACATTCTCAGTAGAGAAACAAAAAATCAGTTAAATACCAAACATAGTATTTAAGCTCAGCATCATCCCAGGATGCGACACAAAGATTTTCAAGAAAATTCTCCCACCACAGGCCACTCTGTACATGGGACATTGTTAAACAATTTTGATTTTCTAAAAAATGGCTCTAATGCTTTTGATTTAACAAATTTTCAGGCCAAATGAAATGTGTATACAGAAGATTCTGGGAATGTCCTTAGAAGTTCTCTTTATTCTGGATAACCTTTGCATAACTGGCAAACTGCAAGAGATAGATAAAAGCAATCACAAAGCAACCAGCTCTTAAAAGATTTGACTATTCCTTGTCTTCTGTATTATCCTATTCCTATTGTACCTGAAAGGAAGTATGTAACAAAACCATTTATCTCAATTAACATGAAGTAGAAGAGTAAGCATTTTTAAGAATAATTTGTGCAAGAGTAGTGGAAAAAGCTATGTGATTGCGAACCTCAGACCGTTCATGTAGCAGTCATGTAAGAGTAGGGAACTTCAAAGCCATCGCATAGTGGCAATTCTTACACGATTTGATGATTGCTCAAGCCTGCAGTATTTCCCTATTCCCATTCTACGTACATGCAAATATGTAATAAAACTTGATTCTTTGTTTACTCTCCTCATTTGGATGACTTACTTGTGGGTACCTACCTGTGGTCAGATGCCTGTCGAGGAGCAGACAAGCTCTGGATCAGAGAGGATAGGTGATCAATATGCAGGTGAGGAAGGATGAAAATGAAATGGACGAAAGAAAGGTGATGATGGAGCTATTGTAATGAAAGGCAGGGAACAGAGAGTCCGAAGAAAACCCGTCCAGACGCTGTTTTGTCCATTCACAAATTCCTACATCGAACCCAGGCGAGCGGCCTAACCACTCGGCCACGGCGCCGCCAAAAATAATAAAACCATTTCTACATATGTTCATCTCGGTTAACATGAAACAGATAGAAGCATAAGCCTTTGTAAGAATAGTTTGTTGAAGAATGGGTAGAGAAAATCATATGAATGCAACTCATCAGAACTTTTTTGTAGTGTTTAACGCCCATTCTTACTACATACGGCATCACAGAGGAGGGACAGTGATGATACATGAAACTAAATGAGAATTAAGGAAGGCAATTTAAGAATGAAACGTTCCAGGTCCGAGTTTAAGGTATCTGCGACATTTGCCACTTATGACGACAGAGGAAAACCTGGAAGAAATCTCAGTCAGGTGCTGGCTGGGTTTCAACCACGGACCTGTTGCTCCCCAGTCCATGTTTTATCCAGCTTTGCCATCGTGTCAGTTTGTATTTCAGGGACTACGAATCGTCCTTCTGACTCTTTACTCAAATATGAACAATGGAGCGTTTTCTTAAGTCGATGTTGTCTCCTAAAGAGCCTATAATACGCCCGCCAACCATTTTTACCATGTTATCTTTTATAGGAAAATAATAGGTAGCGTAAGGACAATATAGTTGGTCATCTTCCGGCTATTGAATAGGCGTGATGGGGACTGCCAAACTAAACGGGAAGCGAAATCTGTTAGATTTTTGATTTGTTTTGTTTTGTTTTGTTTTGTTTTGATTTGTTTGATTTGTTTTTCTTCTTTTTTAGGTGGAGGGGTGAATTATAATCATATTAAGAATGTATACTCGCCTCACTCGCCTGCTTTGATATAACCAGTGCTTGTTAATTTACCTAAAATGAGGAGGCGAGAGTTCCGTCACAGCCACCGCAGAGACAACATGACAGGAAGAAGGAAGAAGAGAATCACCGCAGCAGTTCAAGAACTGAAAACGCCAGCCAGCCTCCTCGCCAACTCCATCTCCGTCAGAGCGCGGTACCTCAGCCTGCGACACAACACCGAAACCAACCACCAATCTCACACAGACGACACTGCCAGAGGTTGAATACCGAACGCCCACACATCATCCTAACCTCACGAGGCTGTAGAGCTACAGTGCAATTGTGCGCGGAGTACATGGGCAGCTTCCGGATTCTCTCCTCAGCGCAGCCCGATGTCTTTGGCCTTCTCTCATGAAAGAGACGCGCATCGTCACAGCCAGAGGACCGTCACCGCTAGTACGCCTGGAGTTCTGGGATGCTGCCTTGACAGACGGGCTCCCTGCCCTTGGGCAGGTGCTCCCAGTTGAGGTGTCCACCCTACTCCCTGTCGACGCTGTTGCCAGTACGGTCACACCGCCGACGCCTGCACCGACGCCCCACTCTGCCACTACTGTGGCGCTGGCACCATCACCACACTCTGCACCAGCCACGACCAGACACGTCGCCCCGTGTATTGTGCCGCGTGCAATTGCACCAGTCACTTCACGGGCCAGGCGGCGTGCCCCAGGAATCCACGCCGCCAGCCGCCTGCAGCTCACAAGCGACAATAACAATAATTGTAATAATATTAATAATAATAATAATAATAATAATAATAATAATAATAATAATAATAATAATAATAATAATAATAATAATAATAATAATAATAATAATAATAATAAATAATAATAATAATAATAATAATAATAATAATAATAATAATAATAATAATAATAATAATAATAATAATAATAATAATAATAATAATAATAATAATAATAATATATTAATTATATTATTATTTATATATATTATTATATATTAATTATATTATTAATATCATATTATTATTATTATTATTATTATTATTATTATTATTATTATTATTATTATTATTATTATTATTATTATTATTATTATTATTAATTATTATTATTATTATTATTATTATTATTATTATTATTATTATTATTATTATTATTATTATTATTATTATTATTATTATTATTATTAGCAGCATTATTATTAGCATTATTAGTGTAAGGAATTTATTAATTTTTGTTGCACTATAGGGAAGAAAAATAGTGCCTTTTCCAAAACTTCAGCTATCATTTATGTTACAGTCCTGCTGTTTTACACTTTGCAAAAAAATAAGCATTTATAGTACTAGCTGATATTTAGAAAAGGTGTCCTGGATTTTCATATTCTAAATTTTGCAATATTTTATGGGGAATAAATCAGTATATCAATTGACTAGCATGTGTACTTACTACAGCTAAAGTCAAATGTTTACCAGTGTAACACGAAGCAATGAAGATGAGCACTGTTGGCAGTATGACTCAAAATGTGAGTGTACGTGAAATATTTTACTTTCTTATCATTTGCTATTTTTGCTCATTTTTCTGAGTCTGATTCATCCCTTCGAGTTATTTTTAGTTGCACACTTGAACTACGTATAAAACTGTTGGCATTGTTGATTAACAAACAAGAACGACATTACAGAATGAAATGTTCGTTGTTCTCACTGTTCTCGCGGATGCGTGTGGGTCACTGTTACACTCCGGCGTATTCGTTCCGCTATGGTTCTGGGAGCACACCTTATTGCAACTGTGGTCAAGAGGCCACCTTAGACCATCTTTTATTAGGATGTCCGAACCTTGCACACAAGGTAGAACGATTTTATTCAGACCTATACTCCCAAATTATAGTTTTTCCGGTATCAATCAATTATTTATTGACTATAAAAAATGAGCGCGTTTTACAGGCGATTTTTCGTCATATACAACGTTGTGGTTTTCGATTTTGATATTTTCTTACTCTTTATTTTACTCCGATCTTCTCCTCTGAATTTTTATATCATATACTAAATCACGTTTTGCTTACTTTTAGCATCTAGTAGTAAACCTGCATTTATGAATGTGCCCGCAATATCATGCGGTTAATGATATTTTCAATTTCGTACTGTTGGTACGACAAATTACTACCTCTATAGTTAGTGTGGCCGTATAGCTTCCGATAGAGCTCTTGGCCAAGGAAAGAAAGAAAAAAAAAAAAAAAAAAAAAAAAAAAATGTTCGTTGAAATTAGAAGTTAAAAATTGTCGCTGAAAATTAGCGTGAGTATTAGCATAAAATAAGTTTTCTTTGCATTTATTACTATTTGTGTTTTGTGAAAATGTATTAAAAGCAACTAGGCTTGCAATATCCATGAGATTAAATAGGTAAAAGTGGGAACTAGCTTACTAAAGACTTTTGAGTTGAACTCCAATGTGGTGTTCGGGGTTATATTATATCATTGGATTCCTAAGTAGACTTTGGGGGAAATGTACATGGTTACTAAGATAGATAGAATACACAAGTTTTAGAGACTATAAGCTTCACTTATTTTAGTATTTGCTAAATGTTCTTGAAATTAACCGACCTGTAGAAGATATTTTTCTTTTTTTGGCTATACATGGGCATCGCCATGTTGGAAGTTTGCAATGACGTAATGTTAAATCATTATTCTGTTAATTAGCATTTCTTGGGATATCAGCCGTGTAATATATATATATATATATATATATATATATATATATAAATTTTTCGACGTTTCTGCCATACTAAGCTCCATGGCCATCATCAGGAATGAATAATTAATAAATATACTACGTTCCACGACGAATTTAAGTCGATTTGAGTTTTATCCGGATTGAATAGCGCATGGAAACGTGTATTCAATCGAATTTCAATCACTGGATCAGATCTGCTTATTTAATGGGATCAGATCAAAATCTTGTTGCGTTAATATTGTTTGATTTCATTTCCGGATTGAATTCAACATGGAAACGCAGAAATGAGAATGGAATGAAATCCAGTTCAATTCTGCATGGAAATGTAGTATATATTATTTGTTAATTTGTTCCCTTCACATCGCCCATGTGCCTAAGCCCCTGACCGGGCGTCCCCCGGGAGGGAGGGGTGAGGTAAGGGGATACGAAGGGTAGGGGACCTTGAGAGAGACAACAGAGGGTAGGGTCCCTAACAACTAAAGATTTCAACTCTCCGGCGGCGGCTCGTATTTTGGCTCCTCTCCCCACTGCGAGCTCTAGGTCCCCTGGGGGGCCCGGACTCGGAAACCGTTCCTGATCCGAAGGACGAGGATATGCAGAGATAAAGAACTTGTCATGTACGCCGAAACTTTGAAGCCTGAAATAACTAAGCAGATGAAAGGTGAAGCTAAATGAGAATGAAGGTGAAATGGAGGGACAAGAAATTCGGGGATGTAATTATCCTTTCCAGCATTCGCCTAGCGACCCGGGGAAGCAACCGTAAAGGTCTATGGTTACCTGATGCTCGGCCATGGGAATCGAACCCACAACTCCCCGAATGCGAGCTTCACACGTTACCGCGGAGCATTTCGCTCGTTACACAGATACTAAGAAGATCAAAGCAATCTTTAAGTTCCATGTACTAGCATTGTTCACTTACCTGTGTACAATCAGATTGCATGAAACACAAGGGACTAATAATTCAAATGGTAACTGTTAATATATTCTGTGCGAATCATCTAGTGCGAGTAGAATGTATAGTTATTTCTGTCTTTCTGCTTTGCAAGCCATACATTATCATGACTTAATTGATGCACAAATAGGCTCAGAGATGTACGTATATCTGCGCCAAATCCCTAGTAGGTAAATCCTGAATCAGCCAACTTTAAGCTGAGTGGACTTCGAACCCGGGTCCGTGAGGCCATTTGGTTATTATTATTATTATTATTATTATTATTATTATTATTATTATTATTATTATTATTATTATTATTATTATTATTATTATTATTATTATTATTATTATTATTATTATTATTTGTCATCATTTTATTATTATCATTATCATTATTATTGCTGTACTGCCGTGTTGTGGAATTACTCCTACAAGCAATTATGACGCAAATATATGTTTATGCACCAACTGTGAGGAATACATATATTGAACACTTTAAATCATGAGGACCCCGTACCTTCGACGAGACATCTTGTGTTTGAACCACCCCTGGATTAATCAGGTTTATTAAAGGGTTACCCTGGACTCTCCACTGTAAGTACTTTTCGTGTATTACATTTACTCCAGAATACAGAAATGGAAGCATCACCACCATTATTAATATTACTTTTACTCATTTTTGTTTAATACTGAAAGCATCGATCGGACTTGCCACTGTTGATATGCTTTATTTGGTCAGCACCTTTGAGGGCATGTTCTACTTTTGGACACGTTTAATCTTTTGTCTCTCTGATGTAAAATCATAACTATATGTGTAGAGTTAAATTTCAGACGAGTTTGGTGGTTCAAATAACACGATAGCATTGGTAAACTTAGCTGCTTTTGAGAAATAATCGTAGACTATTAATTTTTGAGAGACTTTGTAGCAACTGTCCCCAATTTACCACCACTTTCAGCTGAATGTGAAATGCTTCGGTAAGTTTTCTTCCATTTGAAATCTGTTTTTAGATGAAAGAGCATTGTGTGGCAATAAGGGCTCCCTAGGGATTCTAGTTCACCTTTAACTCTAGATAACTGCAAATTCTGCAAAGTTCTCACGATAAAACGGTCTAATCTGAAACACCTAATTTATATATCCTCCTTTCTTAGAAGTTTGAAAACTTCGCCATCCGCACCATGGAAACCCAGTTATTGTCCGGTTGATAATGGAGGAAACACGTTCCGGAAAATTATAAATGTAAGTGTTGTGTAGTGTTATTAATTGACTCACCTTTTAAATTAAACCTAATTTATAATTTCTACACTTAAAAACAGTAAACGAAGAATTTTTAGTTTTAAACGAAACTGGATATAAATGACACTATCGCATATAAAAATACAACTATTCAAAAGATGCAAATAGCTGGGTGGATTCTGAGGTTAGTTCTTCATCAGGGTGCGGCATATTGAGGCAGTAAATGGTATTAATTGCAGCAATTCCAGTATACTTTTCAAAACATATACGAAAGCCAAATCTTTTTCAGGATAGATTAGCAGGTCGATAATTTTAACACGCACGCGTAAGTTGTTTTAATTGTTCCATTTATACCCTGCCTTTAACTACGAAGGTCATATCGGCGGCCTTTCCTGTGGAGCATTTGCCTAGGCAATGGTGGCAATCATTTAACATTGTTAACAGTGGGTTTTGGTGGATTTAAACTCACACGCATTCAAATTTCCAGGCTCTAGGGAGGGTAAGGAATATTCTTGGCTGGAGAAAAATTCCTACCCTCTGCCCCTCCCCCTTTCGGGAATGGAACCCTGGACCATCCGCTTGCACAGCAGGCAGGTGTTCTACTGACGGGGCCAGCCTACGCGGAAAATGTCGCGCTGACGGAGGTAGAGAGAACCACGGCAGGACTCACTTCATATTTCAGAGCCTTTGTGTTCAATCTAGAATAACATTTAACCCAGAAATCTTTTCAGACTCATCTTTAGACTTTTAAAATAAATTGTATTTATAAGAATGTTGGCTTTTCTGATCTGTGTGGAACAATGTATAAATTTCAGCAAAAGGAGCAAATGCATAAAGTTTCTTCCTACAAGCTGTTCTGAACGTACTCCGAGCTAATACAAACATTTCCTTATGCACATGTGCCAGTCGAGTACACTCTCAAAGTTCGGAGTTTTTCGCAATTGTCTTCACTATCTTCATTCTTCAACATACAATTTATATGATGTTAATGTGATTAAATATACTTTTATCTAATTACATACTCTGTTACTGCAGTTATAAGAAAATGTCGACGAATTACGCTGAAAGGACCCTAATTTCAAAGTTTTATATTACATATTTTTACATATGTATGTTGAGGTTTAATACATATTTCACACCATACGGGGTACTTTTGCATACTTTAATATCGTTGTGGAGTTATACATTTTCATTGCAAAGCAAGAAAGGAAAAACAATAGTAAGTTTTATTATTGTGCTTCTCATACAGTCGTTATCTCATACCTTACCGTTACATTCAAAGCTAAATTGAGCGTGTTTGATCAATGCCTCCTAAATAACATTAGGAGGCATTGGTTTGACGCGGATAATAATGACTCGTTTTAAACCTTTCCTTTCTAGACTTGTTCTCAAGCACTTTAAAATTTGTAATAGTCGGTTGCATTAAGTTTATAGCTACATATACAGTAAATAAATATGTAATTGGCTGGCCCCGTGGCGCAGTTGGTAGAGCACCTGCCTGCTGTGCTAGGGGTCCCGGATTCGATTCCCGCCAGGGGGGTAAGATTATTCCTCATCCTTCCCTGACCTCTGCAGTTAAAGAAACTAAGCCCCAAGCCTTCGCCCAGCCGCTGCGTCCCACATCTCGGTCCACTACAGGCGTCATTGGTGGGGTGCAGTACTGAAGGGTGGAACGTGGTACGTGGTCACGACCCGGTACTGTTACTTTTCCATCAAGTAGCTCCTCAATTAATCCCCCCGGGACTAGCGAGGCTGAGTGCACCCCGTGCCAGACCTCCCAGAGGGGATAAAATTCCCATGCTGGTACCGGGGGTCGAACCCGGGTCCTCCGCGCCAGAGGCAAGCGCGCTACCGGAGGCGATCTCTGCAGTTAAAGGCGAGATATAAATAAAACAACTAATAAAATATGTTCCTCCAGGGAATAAGCGGTTTTTTTCTGCTGAATATAGAAAGTATCATCATACTTTCTATATTCTCTGTTCCATATCACTGAATAATCTGAGCATGCGCAATAGACTATACGATTTACGCTTGTCCAGAATTTTCAGTTCCTACTCTTGATCAAGAACCGATTTCACTAGTTCCGAATTAGTTGGAACAGCAAACTGGACATTCAGAACCAGTCTGAATTGCTTGTGTCACGTTGGAGCGCCACTTAGCTACTGCGCAGGCACATACTCACATAATTCAGAATTGATTTGGATCATGTTGGAACAAACCTACTGTCTTCTACATTTGCCATATTAAACTATTTTAACCTTTTCTACTACGTATAAGTAGCGGAAACATTGTATTCCACCCAACAATTCGATACCGAAATTTCACTGGAAATACACGTTTTGGGGTCATCTGAATAAAAAAAAGAAAAATAATTTTTAGAAAAAAAATTTTGTGTGTGTGTGTGCGTGTGTGTGTGTGTGTGTGTATGTGTGTGTGTGCACGCGAATAGCATAACTCGTAAACAAAAAGTCACTCAGAAGCCTAACTTGGTATTCTAGTTCAATTTCCATGGATGCGACACAAAGATTTTCAAGAAAATCCCCCCATCTGCAGAGTACTGTTTACATAGACCATTTTCCTAACATTTTTATTTTGTCAAGAATGACTCTTCGATTAAAATTCCATATATTTAAGATATTTGTTCTGACAAATGAAATGTTGATTAATGCCATGTATTTGGCGAAAAAGACATTTAGCATTCGTGCCTACCAATGCTTCTGCACTTTGTAGGTTCTTCTGATGATGCACTGCAGATTTTTAGGTGGCGGTCTTTATTCACAACACCAAATTGTATAAGCGGCAGATGGGAGAAGGCAAGATTCTAATTATCCTATGTTGATGACTTGTAAGGTCATTGCGACTGGTTGTTAATCTGGATGCTACTGTTGTTTTGCGGGGACATTAGACAAATGAAAAGGTATATCTTGGATTTTCTGGAAATAGCCTATGAAGTTCTCTTCATTCTGAATTACTTAGGTATAACTAGTAAACCGTAAGAGATAGACAAGACCAGTGGCGGCTCATGTTGCCTATACCTTGGAGGGCGGGGGGGGGGGGGGGGCTGCACGGATTATTGCAAGTTTAGTTTACCTCAACTATTTGAAGATGAATTGCATACAGCAATCTTTCTTTGTAGCAAACTTATTAACCACTCTCGTTGAACTTCGGGATGTTTTCTATCATTTCCTTGTTTATAGACAATACAACAAGTGCAACTAGTCTATCTTCTCCAATAGAGCGTCTAAGGAACGTTTAAGTTCTTTTTAGCGTAGAGAAACGGCATTCAGATTCATTTGTTAAAGGCTGCTTTCAAAAGTGTTAACATTTCAGAAAAAAAAAAAGGATTATTAGTTCCAAGACAATAAGCGATTTTACAGCACGACCAATATCCCTGAATTATTCCTTTGAATAGATGCCTGAATGCTCTGTATGTAGTTTGTCCTTATTAAAGACTAGAAACATTTTTTTTTTGTCGGTCTGGATGGCTCAGTTGGTTAGACGCTGGCCTACTAATCCCAAGGTCACGGGTTCAAATCCGGTCCAGACCGATGATTTTTAAGTTAAAGAAACACGACACTCCATGTCAGTAGATTTACTGGCATGTGAAAACTCCTGCGGGACAAAATTCCGGCACACCGGTGATGCAGATGTGATCCTGGCAATTGACAGTGTCGTTAAACAAAATATTTTTGGAAACATTTTTACGCCTTCAGTGAACACATTTTCTGGAAATATTATACTAAATTGCCCAAACTGCCATTCTTGTAGCAGAAAGGTGTTCTCTAAGCTGAAAGCGGAGGTCCGGTTGAGACAGTATAGCATCGCATGCTTCCTTGGCTGCTGCTGCTGCTCTAGTCTGTTTGTGTGGGTTTTCTGCTGCCAGATCACAGGACTCTAGTGTGTTGACTCAATGACAACTTGCAGACGGGGACTTAGCACCTCGTCCGATGTTATCTTTTGTGTATATGTTCCTGACGGGGCACCCTCCGGGAGGATGGATGAGGCGAATGGATCCTAACGGCGGCCGGGCGTTGTCACGACAGAGAAGAGGGCACGGTCTCTACATTTTCCCAGTTACAAGCACCCCTGTGGAGGCTAGCTTTGCCCCCCTCCTTGATACCGAAATTTAGATTTCCGATCGAATGGGCTTTTGAAAAAGATACGTTTTAATTTAATTGCCGGATATGAGATTTGCGATAAATATTGAGTAATAACATAAATAGATAATATAGCAGGAAGTGTTGTAAGGTGAGCAAGATATGAGTAAATAATAGTCGTTAAATTTGTAGAATAAACGCATTATTGGTTTGAAATTAACGAGTCATGACGTCATACCACATAGTTTAAATACACGTTCGAAAGTCAGTTCTACAAACCTTAAAAGTCGCGCGATATATCTAATAAAATATAAAGTAAACATCGTTTAATCCTAAAAAAGTAATTATATATTTGAAATTCATAAAAAGAACATGTTATAATAGAAAGGGACATTTCTAAATTGCGGGAAAAGGAAATAGCATTTTGGATACGAGGCTTTCTTGGATGACGTCATGACATTCAAATGGAGCGAACGGCTTCTTAGCGTGGGTAAGAGAGAAAGCGTCGGGTCACTACTCAACCAGAGACCAGTACGGGAGGTCGTGCTACGCGGATGTGAGGGCGATTCCTCTACATATACAAATATTTTCGGCATAACTCCTGAAAAGATTTAAAAAGGAAATAAATGATGTACAAAGTTGTTCTTGGGTTGTCCATTACACTTACGCAAACCCGAGATAAAGAGATCTCTTGCAGAACTAGCCGGAGCGAGCTACATCAAAGGGCAACACCACGTCACCAACGACATTTAAGTATCAACGAGACATCAGGAAGCGAGCAACGACTTATTTAGCTTCAAATTGGCGCCCAACGTGGGGCTTCGAAAGAATGGACCAAACCCCCAAGACGACCGAGCCAGCATCGAACCAGCAGACAAGAAGGTGCCCAGCGTGTCAACATCTGTGAAACGTGTAGTGAACAAGTTTAAGTGCAGTTAAAGTGAAATAGTGAAAATATTGAAAATTTTGGTGAGTAGAAAAACACATGTAAATAGCTTAGAAATGGAAGACAGTGATACCGATTTTTTAGGTTTTGAAAGTCCGGAAATTGAGAAAAGTGTAAGTAGGATGGAAGAATTTAATCAGAATGTAATTGGTAGCAGAATATGCCAAGAAGTAGAAGATCAGAACGTTAGAGAAACACCTAGAGGTAGTTCAGAAATGTTTAGTAATTCAGAAAGGCCAGCAATTATGTCAGAAATAGAGAATATGTTTCAAAAGATAATGAAAAAGATGAGTACAGAGTTAAGTCAAAAGATAGATGAAAATAGTAAAGAATTAAGAACAGAGTTAAGTCAAAAGATAATAGATGAAACTAGTAAAGAATTAAGAACAGTGAAAAAGATGAGTACAGAGTTAAGTCAAAAGATGAGTACAGAGTTAAGTCAAAAGATAGATGAAACTAGTAAAGAATTAAGAACAGAGTTAGGACAGAAATTAGAGAAGGGACAACAGGAATTGGGAATGCAATTGGAAAATCAGAAGAGAGCTTTAGAAACCTTTAGGGAAGAAGTTAGGGAGGAAATTAATAAAGTCAGTAGTGAAGTAAAAGAAAATAGAGAACAGGTTAAGGGAGAATTAGAGACAATAAGGCAAGAAGTAAAGAATTCTGAAAAGAAATTAGGTCAACAAGTTAGTGAAAAATTAGATAAAGAAAGGGAAAGAGTAACATATAGTTTAGACAAACAAAGGGAAGAGGTAGTACAAAGGTTAGATAAAGACAGGGAAGAAATTAGAGAAGAGTTACAGGGGTGTAAAGTTAGAATAGAAAGATCTGATGTAGAAAGTGAAAGGCAGGCTAGAAATTTGGAGGATGTTACAGACCAAATAAAAGGAGTAGTAACAGAAATTACTCAGGTAAAAGAGGCCTTAGAAAATTTGAAATTAAATGAAAATGCATGTAATCACAACAATCTTAGTAATGAAGTTGCAAGAAACGAGGCAATACCAGATGTATCAGCTGACATTTCGATGCAAAATAGAGGTAACAGTAATTCCCATTCTGATCTCAGAAATAGCTCAGGGATAGGTGACAATTCAAATTTACATTGGCCTAACCATGTCTTAAATGAAATGACACCTCCAGTTTTTGAAAATGAAGATTCAGATGATCCTAAAGCCTTTTTAGAAGGGTTACAAGAGTACTTCACGGTGAAACGTATACCAGAGGAGTACAAGATGGTTATAGTAAGAAAATGTCTAAAGGGTAATGCTGCTAATTGGCTAGGCCTTTCTATGGGTAACAATAATGATTACAGGACCTTTAGAAACATCTTTTTAACCAGATATTGGGGAGCTAGTAGGCAGGCTAATATTAGAGTTGAATTAAGCAATGGAAAGTTTAATCCTAGATCGGAGGAATCGATGGTCAACTATTTTATGAGAATAGCGAGAAAATCGAAGATGTTGGATCCCCCCTTAGATGAAAAAGATCTAATAAATATAGTTACTCCACATTTTCCGGAAACGCTTCAACACTACCTAATCATAGCCCGACCCGATAGCATTGCAGCTATGATCGAATTATTATCAGCCTTAGAAGTCAATAAACCAAAACACGCATTTGGAAATACATATGAAGGAAAAGAAACTGTCAATTCTTTCGGGCAAGGGGCACAGTATTATCAGAATAGAAGTGAGATTAGGGAAAGATATAAAGGACCAGTACCAAGGATGGAATCGTTCCGGTGGGAAAATCAAGGTAGATATAACCAGGAAGGGCATCACCAAAATAGAAATGGTAGTCTAAGGGGAAGAAATATAAGGGTGAATTATATGAATACAAATAGATTTGATCGAGGTAGACGGGGACGTTATTTTGGACATAGTAGAAATTCAAATGATGGGTATTGGACAAACGGAGATAATGAGTTTAGACCGAGGTCACCAAGACAGGGAGAAAGGTATTCTAATGGGCGAAATTCCCCTGAAAATGCGGAAATGGTCGAGGCCATTAACACGGTCAAAAACATGGTAGGAAGTAACCCCGATTTAATGCAGGAAAACAGAAGTAATAATTTGGGAAATAGTACAGGAGCAATACCTAAAAATCAGGGAAACGCCAGACCCGGTCAAACGCGCCTTCAGTGAGAACTGGGTATCCTAGTAATGATTGTGATAAGTACTCGGAAATAAATAGTCCTGGAAGGCAAATGATGATACAAAAGAAAAGAGAATGTAAAAATAGAATCGACGAAAACGAAAAAGTAGGAGATCCACCTAAAATCAAAATTGGAGTAAATGGAAAACAATACAATGCAATTATAGATACGGGATCAAATAGCACAGTATGCTCACAAAATTTTTATGATAATTTACAAAGTAGTGGTTTTAAAGTAATGTCTTTACCAGTTAATGGGATATATTGCTCGCTAGCTGTGGGAAAACGAAAAGAGAGAGTAAAATTTCAAGCAATGATAAATATTGAAATAAATGGGAGAATACTAGGAATTTTATTTCTGATTGTAGGAAGACTTGTGACAGATATTATAATAGGTTGTGATTGTCTTTATGCCTGGGAGGCTGTGGTGAATTTTAAAAACATGATTGTAGAAATGAAAGTTGAAGATGAGACCATTATAGTGCCTTTTGTGGAAGATAGTAGTTCAGAAACTATTGTACGAGAAAAAGAGGAAGAAGAAATCCAAGGGGATACATTCTTTGTAGAATATGTTAAAGTAGGAACTATGGAATTAACTGAAGTAAATGTCAAAGAGTACAGTGTCGATAATAAAGAAAATGGAGAATGGGATAAAAAGGATTTCATAGACAATTTGAGGGTTTCTGATGCAACTAGGTACTATGATAGGGAGAGTAGTGAAGACTTAGAAGAATTGTTGAGGAAAAAAGTAACTCAGGCTGATCAACTAAATGAACAACAGAGGGATAAACTGTTTGAAATATTAATCCGAAATAAAGAAGTATTCTCTGAGAAACCTGGTAAATGTAATATTTATACTCATTCGTTTGAGATGATACCCATCAAACCTTTTACACATAAAGCGAGGGCTATCCCTATTACAATAAGAGAAGAGGTAGATGCAGTTATAAAGTCAATGTTAGAAGATGAGGTTATTGAGATTTCGAATTCAGAATTTGTGAATCCCCTATGTATTATAAATAAGGCCAATAAAAGATTAGGGTGACATTAGACGCGAGAAAACTAAATTATTGTTCGTCATACTTTCCATCAGGGAATCCAACAGAACGTGTCCTCCGAGATATAGGAATTTATTTACGTGTACTTACACATCATAATCACAAGGATTGGGTGAAATATTGTCCATTGATAGAAAAGATTATCAATCACACCATTAATGTAACTACTGGGTTTGCACCAATAAAATTAATGTTAGGAATTGAACCAGAACCAATATTGATCGGGGTACCAAAAACACTGAAAATTAATGACATTCAGTTAAGTGAAGAAGAAAGAGCGAAAATTGCTTTTGAACGAATCAAGAAAAAGGCAGAGAAGCGAAAATTAAAGAAAAAGAGTAGAAAACATAAATGGGAACCTAAGATAGGCGATTGGGTACTAGTTAAAGACCATAAGTTATCAAGTGCCTTGAGAGGTAGGAACAAAAGAATGGAATTGTTATATAAAGGTCCTGCAGAAATTATATCCAAATTTGGTTATCATACCTATGAATTAAAAGATGTTAAAAATGAAAAATGTCTGGGAAGATGGCATAAACAACTCCTTCGACCATACAAGAAACCGTGTGGTGCATTGGAACCTTGATTTAATGTAAAAGAAAAATTGGAAGTGTCATTTGTCTATTGGCGCCTAATCAGCTTGGAGATAAAATGTAAATGTTAGCTTACTTGAAAACCATACATTGGTCAGGTACTTACATATTCATGAAAAATGCAGAATGTGAATTGCTATATACTACAAAGAGTTTAAAAATATATTGTATAGAGCTCACAAAAAAACAGCTTCAGAAAAATTGTTAAAATGTTCATCTCCGCATAGAGAGAAAACAGAATATTTAATTTGTAAACATTTGTTAAAATATTTAGATGTATAGATAGTTATCACAGAAAGACAAAGAAAGAACTTGTCTAAAGAGTGCAATGGATTTATATAAATATATGTACATTTTAATGCTTAAAGGATATAGTACAGATATGTGTTACAATAACAAAAGTGAAAAATCACAGTGCAAGTGATAGTGAGAGCGAAGTGAGCAAACATGAACTAAAAGAAGGAAGTATAAAGAAAGACTCTTGAAGTTTAACCTTTATATAGAAGCTTCACAGAAGAAACCATAACATATTGTAATTAGTATTTAAGGATTAATGTTTAGTCAAGTGTACAATTGTTTGTCATGTTAAAAAGATTAATGAGAAAATGTGTTAATAACCAATTTCAAAAACAGTGTAATTGAAAATTGTATATAATGGGAGTGTTGCCGATTATTCAAAATACAGGAGTAATTTTTAATTTTTCTTTCGGGCAAGACATTTACATTATTTTATTATGAAATAATAAAATAACATAAATGGGGGCATTTGATACCGAAATTTAGATTTCCGATCGAATGGGCTTTTGAAAAAGATACGTTTTAATTTAATTGCCGGATATGAGATTTGCGATAAATATTGAGTAATAACATAAATAGATAATATAGCAGGAAGTGTTGTAAGGTGAGCAAGATATGAGTAAATAATAGTCGTTAAATTTGTAGAATAAACGCATTATTGGTTTGAAATTAACGAGTCATGACGTCATACCACATAGTTTAAATACACGTTCGAAAGTCAGTTCTACAAACCTTAAAAGTCGCGCGATATATCTAATAAAATATAAAGTAAACATCGTTTAATCCTAAAAAAGTAATTATATATTTGAAATTCATAAAAAGAACATGTTATAATAGAAAGGGACATTTCTAAATTGCGGGAAAAGGAAATAGCATTTTGGATACGAGGCTTTCTTGGATGACGTCATGACATTCAAATGGAGCGAACGGCTTCTTAGCGTGGGTAAGAGAGAAAGCGTCGGGTCACTACTCAACCAGAGACCAGTACGGGAGGTCGTGCTACGCGGATGTGAGGGCGATTCCTCTACATATACAAATATTTTCGGCATAACTCCTGAAAAGATTTAAAAAGGAAATAAATGATGTACAAAGTTGTTCTTGGGTTGTCCATTACACTTACGCAAACCCGAGATAAAGAGATCTCTTGCAGAACTAGCCGGAGCGAGCTACATCAAAGGGCAACACCACGTCACCAACGACATTTAAGTATCAACGAGACATCAGGAAGCGAGCAACGACTTATTTAGCTTCATCCTCCCTCGGGCTTCTACCATTCCATGGGGACTAGGAAACCAGTGGCTTGCCTTCCAGTTCGGGGTACGAGATTTCCAGAGCGCATTTGTTACCCTGACGTGATGCTGCAGGGACGCTCGCCGACGCTTCCAACCCGGAAAGAAATCTAACGAGATGAAGGGTGAAATGAAATGATTATGCAACAAAATGGAGGGACAGGAAACTCAGAGGGTATGGAAATCCTTCCCATTTAACTGGCGAGGAAACCTCTGAAAAAAAAACCCAAAGGTCAGGAAGATCAGCCACAAGGATCGAACCCGCGACCCCCGAATGCGGGCCACTGACGTTACCGCCTGAACCATTCCGCTTGATTACTGTGTTTCTTAGTTCTATAATTTCAGCAGTGGAAGTAGATATGTAAACTTGAACTTTGGCAGCATCTATGTGACCATTCTGTAGTTGATTGTACATTATGTCTACATGAGGCATAATTAAATGGAAAAATTAAGCTAGAAACAAAAGTCATCGTCGAGATCCACCTTGTCGCACTATTTGAAGTCTCCGATTCTGACAAAATTTGAAAACACTCTTGCAATACCTTTTTTTTTCCGTAAACAAATTTACAGTCCTGGATTTCTCTTACCACACGATTCTAACATTGATGAGCTGTGTAGAGAGCGGGAAAAGGAGGTGGGTGGAGCAGAAAGATTTGTAAAGAAAATCCCAGCCTTTGTGTTTTGCCTGGCAGCTCTCTCCGTTATCAGATTTAATTGATCTGCTAAGCAATGCACAAAGTACGTATAGGGGTACACATCTAACTTGCACTCCATTTATAGTCCCGCTCATTACCACTGCACAAACAAAACGGCATATAATCTACTTCTTATCTTTTAATATATTGCCAAGCTTAGGAATTACAACTTCTGCAATTGCATTGGAATTTTACCCGTTCAGAATACAAAATTCCCAGAATCGCTCAATAGGACTACCAAAGGCATTACAATACCTTAAGACTATTACAAGCTGGAACATGTCAACATTGATATCTCTAGTTCCGTCGGCCATAATAAACACATAGCCCACTGCTTCAATTTCTTCTAAGATGTTTTCTTTATAGACTTCAAGAATACACTGAAGCAGTGGCGGTTCCTGGGTGATAGCATACTCGCAACTGCACACCCACTATTTTTTACTTTCTCTACTGATAAGTAGAAGGAAGTATTGTATTCAACCCAAAAATTCGATGTCGAGATTTCAACGAAAATATATGTTTTGAGACACCCTGAATCCAAAAAAAGCATTTTTAGAAAAAGGTCTCTGTGTGTGTCTGTGGACAGCATAACTCAAAAACGAAAAGTCGGTTGAAAACCAAAGTTGGTATTTAAGTTTAATGTCTTCCAAGGATGCGACACGAAGATTTTGAAGAAAATAGCCCCACCCTAAACTACCCTTTACATGAAAAATTTTTTGGAAAACTTCTATTTTCTTGAAAATGGCTCTAACGATTTTGATTAAAATGTTATATGTTTGAGATATTTTTATGAGAAATGAAATGTATGTCTTGAACTTTTTGGCTATAGGGGCTGTAGTCGTATTTACTCTGGACGACTTTTGCATAACTGGTAAACCGTTAGATATAGAGCAAACATACTGTACAGAAAATGTAGATATTGCTAAAATACACAATTTATGTCAAAATAAATTTTCTTGTAGGGTGATTCATTTCGGAGATGTTCTTTGTTATGTGTGTGAGTTTCGCGAAACTTAGAACTTTCATGAAATGGATCATCGTTGTTAATATTTTTATATGTAAAGTGTGCAAAGAGAACAGAATCTCAAAGCTTTAAAACATTTGACTGTCAAACAAAGCCTACTGTATTCTAACATTCCCCTTGCACCTACAAGGATATAAGGAATGAGGTAATTTGTACAAATGTTTATCTTAACTAACACGAAGAAGATATAGGAATAAGAGTTTGTAAGAATGGTTAGTACAAGAGTAGAAAAAGTAATGTGCAACACATCAGATTATTCCTGTATGTGAATGTGTACGTATTTACCTCTATAGAAATGCATATAAGAAAGTCGAATGTCCAACTTTTTTCTATATGAATTTGCTCGTTTAATTTTCCCGCGCCCTCTTTACCAAATGCCGGCACATTCAGCCAATAAGGTGTAGAGACGCATAAACCCGATTTTGCGACTGGCGAAGGTAACTTTTTGGTGAGAGGTCGCTTGCATTTAAGGAGCATAACCGACAAGGTTATCGTAACACTTACGATTCTTATCGCGCAAGCGCACTACGTACTCGTACAAGTTTTCTCCGTTTTCCTTGCTACGGGCATTTCCCATCTTGTTTAGCAGAACCTGCTAGGCATTTAGCCAACATGCCAGTTCTAAATATAATGTAGCCATTTTCTATATTAAAATGGCAGTTATGTTGCTATTATAAACACCTGGGCGACCGAGCTTCGCTCGGTGTTTTTTGCCTCTGTTTTAGAAAAATCTTTTAATTTTTTTGTGGGAGAAGATAGATAAACCTGAAAGGAAAAACGTTAACTAAATAATCATTTTTGTCGCAATTGTTAAAAGAGTCAAAAAGTACTTAAGTAGAGAAACCACTGTGAATGTAATATGCAGCATTTCTATTTCAAACATGCACAAAATTGAATGACTTATTTTCAGAAAAGTGAGTAGAAAGAGGTATGAATGTGTTACCTAAAAGTGAGTATAGAAAACACTGTGAATGTAATTTGCAGCATTTCTATTTCAAACATACAGAAAATTGTATGACTTATTTCTAGAAGAGTGAGCAGAGAAACAGTTTTGAATGAGTTACCCAAAAGTAAGTAGAGAAAACAGTGTGAACGTAATACGTAGCATTTCCATTTCAAACATGCACAAAATTGTATGACTTATTTGTAGAAGAGTGAGTAGAAAGAGATGTGAATGTGTTATCTAAAAGTGAGTAGAGAAAACAGTATGAATATAATATGTAGCATATCTATTTCAGACATACGGACGATTGTATGACTTTTTTATAGAAGAGTGAGTAGAGAAAGAGTTGTGAATGTACTAACCTTAAAGTGAGAGGAGAAAGCAGTGTGAATGTAACAGCATTTCTATTTCAAACATACAGAAATGGTATGACTTATTTTAAAAAGTGGGGATAAAAATGATTTTTGGTGTAAACAATGTTTTTTTATGGAAAATTGCTTATAGAAGAGTGACTAGAGAAAGAGATGTGAATGTATTACCCAAGAGTACTTAAGTAGAGAAACCACTGCGAATGTAATATGCAGCATCTCTATTTCAAACATACAGAAAATTGTATGACTTATTTGTAGAAGAGTGAGTAGAGAAAGAGATGTGAATGTGTTACCTAAAAGTGCGAGGAGAAAACAGTGTGAATGTAATAGTACTTCTATTTCAAACATACAGAAAATGGTATGACTTATTTTAAAAGTGGGGACAAAAATTATTTTTGGTGTAAAATCATGTTTTTTATGGAGAATTGTTTTTAGAAGAGTGACTAGAGAAAGAGATGTGAATGTATTACCCAAGAGTACTTAAGTAGAGAAACCACTGTGAATGTAATATGCAACATCTCTATTTCAAACATACAGAAAATTGTATGACTTATTTGTAGAAGAGTGAGTAGAGAAAGAGATGTGAATGTGTTACCTAAAAGTGCGAGGAGAAAACAGTGTGATTGTAATATTACTTCTATTTCAAACATACAGAAAATGGTATGACTTATTTTAAAACTGTGTATAAAACTTTTTTTGTTGTGTAAAATCACGCTTTTTATGGAAAATTGTTTATAGAAGAGTATGTAGAGAAGGAGATGTGAATGTGTTGCCTAAAAGTGAGTAGAGAAAACACTGTGAATATAATATGCATGTATACAAAAATTTAACCAAATCTTAAGAGCCATTTCTGAAATACCGAGAATATACCTATATACAAGAATTGCACCATAGAGGCGGGATTAAAAAATGTTATTTTTTTACGTAAAATCGCGTTTTTTTCGGGAATTACACCTATATAGCTGACCTTAAAAAGCAAAAACCCATGTGATTACAAAATTTGATCGAAATCGTTAGAGCCGTTTCCAAGTTGCGCGGAATAAATATATATACAAGAATTGCTCGTTTAAATGTATAAGATTACATCTAAATTTGTTAAACGATTATAAATGCATATAATTACTCTTCATGTCATAATTTACTAAGGCCAATACTTCAGTTTGAAATAGTTATTTTGTTAGTGTTTATTATGTTAGTGTTCTGGCAGCAAGTTGCATGCAGTTGTGTCTGCACATAGCGGGAAATTTGAATCTATGAAAGTGTGGAAATGTATAACATGGCAAAACTGAAGGAGATAAATCTTTCGGGTTTATCCTTAGAAGAGAATCTGTTTCCCGTGCTTATTATTTGCAAGTGAGAGAAACGGCGTCTGGGCAGATAATGGTTTTTGTGGTAATTTAAAACAAAAAACAGCAAAATATGATAGCTCAATTGACTACATGAATTGTAAATCAGAATTGTGTGGTGTGTGTGTCAGAGAAAGGGTAAAGGTGGAGAGGAAGTAATATACTGTGCACCCACTATGGCAAGTCACGAGCCGCCACTGCACTGAAGTAACTAATTTTTGTATTGTCATATAAGTTCAGTAGGGGACCAATTTCTGCCGTATATTTAATCAACCCCATGAAGATTTTGACCCTGTCATGCCATTCATGTGCTGTTAGGGGTAATTTGTGATAACCACAAAATTTCAGCAGTGTGGCATTGAGTTTTTCAGTTCCAATTCTACCTCTCAGACACTTCATACAGTTGGTTATCTTTGAGTATCCCTAATTCTTTTGGACCTGGTCATTGTGGTGATCTATTGATTCCTTATAGGCTTGTCTTTAACATGTCTGTGCATTTATTGACCCAAGTACAGCAAAATTAAGCACATTATTAATATGGTTTTTGGACATTTCATGTTTATGGCATATTTCATATAGTCTCAAGTCTGAAAACCCCTTTTGAACTCATGCAATATTGGCTGCATTGTCTCTAATTCCAAATAAAGGGCACGGAAAACCAAAAAGGGAATTACTGACTTTGCAGCCACATATCCATTTATATTTTGAATTTCAGGACTGGAACACCTGCTATATTGTTTTTGGCGGCTTGCTGCAATTTTAATAATGTTTAATGCTTAAGCTGGTCTTCTGCACACTTTGTCACATTTCTCTTGCAGAGTTAGGGAGCCAAAACGAAGACTTTAAATACTTGACTGAATTACTCATTATCACACACACACTAGTACATAAAATCACATTTGATTACACTTAATGGCAGGAGACACCTATATATTTGAATAACTGTGAAAACATTCACAGTCTGATTTCATGAAAATGCACACGAAATTATCTTGATAAAATTGGTGTATGGTGCACCATTAGCGGAGATATGTTTCTCAGAGCTCCAATAAGTGATTTCTATCTCTGGGGTAACCAAAACATGAAGTGTGCAAGAGAAACACACCCTCTCGAAACTATGGCGCGTGATGGATAGTTTCCTAAAGAGGTGACAAAATGTAAGCGCAACAATGGTGGCCAGTTTCAGCATCTCCTTTCACAAAGTTGGTAAATAAAACCTTTAAAAGTAAGATTTGAAGCTTTCACAGCAAGTGTTTAATAACTAATATCAAGGTGATCAGCCGTGTCATTCTAGACTCCATGGCCTTCTTCAGGATCCTGATACGTGAAGCCTTGACCTTTAAAAGTAGTTTTAAAAATGTTATATGGTTTCATCTGTGTCTTTTCTACTTCTAGGGGATTTTTGCCCCTCCATCCTTATAAATTTAATGGTTGACCTAAACTTGCAGACTTATACACTACTGACAGAAGAAACACAACAAATTGTGCTGTATGAAAAAACTTTGGTTTTAGAGTAAAGGCATATGCAGAAAGTCGTTTTGGGGAAACAGTAAAGATTATCTGGTCTATAAAAATTAACTTTTTCTCTTTCACAAGAATTAAAATAACAGATTCTAAAAGTATTTTTCGTGCTGAATTAAAATATAATTACAGTTAGTCCGCATCGGGCAGGAGTTTTGTGTGATATTCATTTGAATTTTTATAATATTCTAAAAAATCCGTAACTAGCTATCTAACTCAAAATTATAACTACTGATTCTGACTTACCTAGAAAGTGGTACATAGTGATTTTCGGGTATATTTTGCATCTGGAACGTTTTTCATTTTAGTCCAACAGTAGTCAACCAGCATATTGGAACTCCAGTTGCCTTGGTACCTCTTCTCTATCGTAGAAATTTGCTGATGAAAATGCTCACCGTGTTCATCGCTGACAGCTCCAAGGTTTTCGGGGAAGAAGTCCAAGTGAGAGTCCAAGAAGTGAATTTTTAGACATGTTGCATCCCATAGCTTTATAAGAATGCAGAAGATCAGCCACTATGTCATGATAGTTTTCTGCTTTATGGTTTCCAAGAAAATTGCAACATAAACTTTTGAAAGACTGCCAGGCTGCTCTCTCCAGTGGATTTAACAGTCCCTCGAAATGTTCATCAGCCATTAATGATCAGATTTGTGGTCCTATGAAAACTCCTTCTTTCAATTTAGCATCACTGACTTTGGGGAATTTCGATTTCAAGTACAAGAATCCATCAGAAAGTTTATCCATAGCTTTGACAAAATTTTTCATAACTCCTAACTTAATATGCAATGGAGGTAAAAATATTTTTTCAGGATTCACTAAAGGGACACATGCCACATTTTTCTGGTCAGGGAGAAGAGATTCACGTTTTGGCCATGACTTTCTAACGTAGTGAGGCTTCTTATCTCTGCTGTCCCACTCGCACAAAAAACAGCAAAATTTGGTGAACCCAAGTTGCAAACCAAGCAATAAAGCAATGACCTTTAAATCACCACAGATATTCCATTCATATTTTCCATATTGTATTTTCTCTAAAATTAGTTTCATATTTTGATATGTCTCTTTCATAGTGGCATGTGCTACTGGTAGTGATGGAAGTTCATTGCCAATATGTAGCAGCACAGCCTTCAAACTTACTTTAGAGGAGTCTATGAACAATCGCCATTCATCTGGTCGGTGTTGATGCCCAAGAGTTTCCATAAGTGAACAAATATTATTACAAAACACAACACTATATTCTTCAGAGAAGTATTCTTTGAAAACACTATGGCGGCTACGATAACTACTTATTCTTACATCTTTTTGGAGTAAATTCCACCCTTTGAGTCTGGAAGTTAAAACTTCAGCTTGCAGTTTAGACAGATTTAAATCCCGAATCAGGTCATTAAGGTCTTGCTGATTGGGAAAGTATAGTTCTGATGAACAGCTACTGGCTTCATATGTAAGATCATTTTTATTTTCATCTGAATCATTTTGAGTTTCAGTTAGGTCAGAATCAGAGTTATTACTTAAGGTTGTATCTACATATACTGGTACGGGGAACTCTTCACTGTGTAAGACAGGTCTCAATGCAGATTGCAAATTCGGATACTTAACTGTATATTTTGTTTTAGATGTGATTCCTTTAATATTTGTCAAACAAAAATAACAGTCAGTTGAATGATCCTTCGGTTCCCTCCAAATCATGGGAATTGCAAATGGCATATGATGTGTACCATTTTTCCACCCAGTCAGCAGTCTAACACACGAAACACAGCATGTATTTGGGGCCCAGCTCTTATCAAAATCACCAACTTGACAGCCAAAGTAAAGATGATAACACTTCTTTACAAGTGGGGTCATATTTCACCTCTGAGACTTGAAGGTCAGCTCACCACAAATATAGCAGAAATTATCTGCATGATTTACACACTTTCTTGGCATGATGAAAGCATTAAGCACTGAAATACAACATGCACAACATACACAATACACTTCTAAACAGAAAGGAAGGAAATATTTCACTAGTGAACAATGTCACAGTCAGCTCAATACTGACACATCACAATGCCAGACAGGTCTGAGCATGTCTAAACATGAATGAACCTGCACAGTCTTGTTTTGTGGTGCTTCAGCGTGATATTACAAATAATTTCAATAAATACGGCTTGAATAAAATAGCTACATATGAGGTAAAGGTTCCTATGACAGGTCAAAGAAAACACTAAAATCATATTTTCACAGAAAAACTATGCCTGAAGGGAAAATTCTGACTACATATCTGAATTCAGGATGAAAAAATGCACTAGATTCACTATTCAGATTTGTTGTGAAAAAATCTTGTCGACCAGTGAATAATTTTAGTTTTTAAGACCCAGAAAAAAACTATTAGAACTATTACAAACAGGTATTGGTAAAATTCACTTGTGTAGGCCAGTTTTTAAAGAATTAAAAATACTGTGTCCAGTTTGTGTTAATACATCACATTATGTTATGTGAAACAAACTATTAATAATTTTATGACAAATTAAGATACTCATTTCCACAATACTAGAAACAAAACAAATTTAAGATTTATTGAAAATAAAACATTCCTGTTTAAAAATGGGATAAAGGACTCTGCCACTATGCAATTTAATAAATTGCCAGAAAATTTAAAAGAACAATCCATGCATTGTTTCAAAAGAGATTTGAAGAGCTTCCTACAGAAGGGTTTATGACTGTTTTTGTCTCAGGAGTTCAGCTATGATCTTGTGGTTGACGTATACGTGTTGAAACAGTTAACACAAATTTTATTATGGATAGAGATAGTACATTAAAGATTTATTATGCATTTGTACATCTGTACCTAAATTAGGGATTATTTTATAGGGAGTAAGAAAATATACTAAGCATATTTAGGCTACAGAAGAAAGCAATACAAGCAATGGAAAAATTTCTAAGGACACAATTGTGTAAAAGCAGTTTTAAACAAAAACTAAAAATCCTCACAGTACCCTGCTTATATATATTAGAATGTCTTAAACATACAATAAGAAATCACACTGAAGAAAAAAGGAATATACATGAGCATAACACAAGAATAAAATAGAACTACTTTAGAAATAGCCTAAGGGGATCATTAACTTCCAAAAGTATTGAAAGTGTTGCAAAAGACCAGTAAAATCATTTACCTCACCCAATTAAAGAAGTGAGGAAAATTAATGCAATCTGATAAAAATTCTTCTACTCAATTAATGAATACAAAATTAAACAAAATGTATGAGTCATAACTTGGTTTTACAACATTACTCTTCTAAAAATTAATTTCAGGTTTGTATTGTTCAGCTTTGTATTATTAGCTGTTTAATCAGTAATATAAATATATCCAAGAGATGGTAGATTTCGGGCTAGTAGGTCGTAGTCCAGTGATGAATTTGATGAATTTTCTAACATTTTGGCCAAGACTACATTGGGCATCTTCAGAGAATGACTCACAGCTGCTTGACAATAAGTCTGAAATCTACCATCTTTTGGATTAACGTCGGCCGTGAAAGCCTCAGCATGTATAATGTAAATATATATTTCATAATTTCTGTAAATTTGACGATGCTTAAACTCAGATATGTTTTTATAATGTTTAATTGATAATGTAAATATGTATTCTATCTAACTTGGCAATACTTTGTAAAAATATTGCAAATGGCAGAATAAATATTGTTAGTGAAGTGAACGTGAGATAACGGGCTATTATTTATTCCTCTCACTCTGATGTTCTACATTCTGCTTCAAAAGTGACATCCTGTCTTTCTTGGGACCATAAATATTATGCGAAAGAGCATCACTAATACATTATATTTTAGCACCAAACAAAGCACTTATGATTGCACTTTCAGTAATACCACTAATGAATCATGTTTATTGGAGAGTCAAGAAACCACATGATATAATATTGTAGCAACACTGGCACTGCTTACAGTCCAACTGCCTTGTAGACAGTAATTTTGAACTACTGGTGTTACTCCACATTGTATTAAGAAGGTCTCCACTCCACAGCGCTATTGTGTGTTCAAGGACAAATATACTCTCCTGAGTAAATGACTACTGTATTTGTCTCAGGACTTCAGCCATGACCTTGTGGTTCACACTAGCCAACCTGAGATATCACACTGTTGTTTTTTCCTCTCACACTGATGCTTTACACCCTGCTTCAAAAGCGACTTATCCTATCTTTCCTGGTACAATAAATATTATGTGAAAGAGCATCAATAATACATTATACTACCACATAAAACAAAGCAATTATGATCATACTTTCAGTAATATCACTGACAAATTATGTTTATTGGAGACTCAAGAACCATACGATACAGTATTGTAGCAACATTGGTGTTGCTTACAGTCCAACTGCCTTGAGGAGCATTCAGCAGTTGGCATGGCTTACAGGCATACCACATGATTCAGAAGCAAATCCACCAGCAGCTAAAGCTGAGCTCCTTATCTAAGTCCCACTCAAGAGCTGTTCGGCTCTCAAAATATTTTCCCAACCAAAATTCAAAATTAAACATTTTACGAAGTTTTATATAACTTTTTATTTCTACTTTAGCCAGGGTGCAGACATTTCTGTATCCTGTAAGACAATCATCAAGGGGCAATAATCCTTTTATAACCAAACCATCCAAAATTTAAAACACACCACCCTTGAACACCTTTCCCATAAACAATTCCATTGGTCTTTTTCTAAAAAAAAGTTTAGGGGAACTCTTGGGCTGGATTTGTTTACCTTAAAGTCTAAAAAGCCTACTTGTAACACAAATTAACTAAGCCAGGTAGTTCACTGCTTTCGTTTTCGATTGCACTATTATCCACCATCATCGAACTTCCAGCATTACAATTTGAAATGCATTCATCCTTGCTCTGTTTTAATTTCTTGGATGTTGCAGACCGTGTATAATAATTAGTTATTTTTTGGCTTATTGCATCTTCTAACTCAGAAAACCACGTGCACAGTGTGCAATACACCAATACAGCATCGCTAAGTCGCTAAGCCTAAACAAAACAACTCATTACCATGTCTACCACTGCAACATTATCTAAAAACACGGAACATACCCAAAGAATACTGATTTCAATTACCTGCTCAAATTGCATGCATATGCTACACTATTCATAAACACAAATTAACCAATAGTAAACAATAAACCTGCTCAGAAGATAAATTTCAATGTGGTTGTTATGGGTTTATTTTTGACACTTGCACAGAGGTTGTGATCAGTTCTATCACTAATACAACCTCTTTAGATAGGAGCCAACCCAAGAAACATGAATAAAACCATTGGTGGATATAAAATCACATATCATACTTTAATGGTGAAAATTCGTGGGGAACATATCCGCGGGCATTCCCCCAGAAAAAAAGCACTGAGCAATCCTATCTGTGGTTAAACCCCAGAGGGTGTAGGTATGCAGCAAAATCATTCAGGCTGAACCTCAACCTGCCAGCAGCTTCACGGTCACGGTCTGTCTTGTAGACAGTAATTTTGAACTGCAGGAGTTACAGAGGTATTTTTTAGAGGCGGCGTGTGACGTAATTTTGTGCAGTAGTTCATAGTTGAGTCCACTTGTCTATTGCAAGATAAAAGGGGTGTCTGGTTAGTATCTCTTTGAGCTCTAATCCACTAGCCAGCAGGCTGCTGTTGGAAACTTACCCCCACCATCGCTTTGCGTGATGTCACTCGCACACATCCGAGCAAGCTCACGCGTCACCTCTAAAAAATACCTCTGTACTCTGTTTGACCGCCTCTGTAGTGCAGTTGGTAGCATGCTTACCTCTGGCGTGGAGGACCCAGGTTCGATCCCCGGTACCAGCATGGGGATTTTATCCCCTCTGGAAGGTCTAGGTCTGGCAAGGGGTGCACTCAGCCTCGTTTGGTCCCAGGGGGAGAAGTAGCAGCCCCAGGTCTAGAAGACCGCATAACTGGCTGGGAGGGCTTGGGGCGCTGACCAGTACTGCACCTCACCAATGACGCCTGTAGTGGGCAGAGGTGAGGGACGCAGTGGCTGGACAGCAGGCCTTGGCCCTTCATGGGCTGTCGCGCGGTTTAGTTTAGTTAAGAGTTACTTTGTTTGCATTGTACCAAGAAGCTCCCCATTCTACAGTACAGTTGCACATTCAAGGACAAAGGCATTCTCCTGAGTTAATGACAGTAGATGAGTTTCTAGACTCAATTTAAGAACTAAATTTATTATGTATTTAAATTGATAAATATTTTTGTTAAACTGATATAAGGGTAACTTTGTATCAATTAATGTAATCTGACAAAACCATGTATACGTTGTTATATTAATGGTGAATAAATTTTAATTTGAGACTCACATAGCTTTTCTAGGGTTGTAAGAAACCATGACTACCACACAAGGCAAGCTATTTTAAAGTAATGAGTATAACCAATAAATAAAATAATATTGAACACAGAGCCTGCATTAAAGTTTGACAATACATCAAATATAATCAAACATGCAACTTCAAAGTATACCATTTTGTATTAGTATTGAGTAAATAGTACAGATGGCAGTAGCCAATCATTAGTAAGCCCTCTGTTTACTTACTTGAAGCAACATATTCAAAAGGGTAGTAAAATTGCACAAATAACAATGCATAGCTGCACCACATTATAAAAGGGGGCATGAAAGGACATTTAAATATCATGCACATGGTGCTAAAGATGGCCTTTGTGAACTTTAAAGATGCCACAACCTAGAAAATAATGGATGCATTTAATAGAGCAAGGATTGTAATATTTTTAATGCCAAAACATTAAAAAAAAAAGGTTTTTGACCAAAAATCCTCAAAACTCAGTCACATCTATCCTTCTATACATGTTATTGGATGCAACAATGTACAAAGGAAATGTGTTCATTTTTTTTTTATTAAACCAATTTGCTAATACTCGGAATTTCAGCAGATATCTATACATTTCAGACACTTGATGTTTTGGTTAGTTTATTAAAATAATATTGTATAATATACCTATGAAGTAATGATAATTGTTGATATGTGATTTTCAGTCTACAGGTGTCTTCTTCTATTATTGCTATGTTATAATGGCAGGGGATGGCGAAAAATTTGTAAAACTGTTGGACACCCTTCTGAGCACGGATAACCCCACCAGAACTCAGGCAGAGGTACTTTAGTAATATGGTAGGTAATACTGGTCTTTTTGAACCCGCAGAAGTTAATCTTGCTTGTCACCTGCCCTCCGAACAAATCAGTTCCCTCATTACTGCATCTACTTCCTGTTATACCATGTAGCTGCTCCTACCAATATTTCCTGCCTCTACCCAACTTGCATCGCCAATGTTCAAAATTTAGTGTGAATGCTTCATTCTTCCTTGCCCCATTACTTACAGAAAATAGTGATCATTTCATGTCCAAAATGTCTTTTCCTTGACTGATTCCTTTGAAATTAAAATGTATTCCTTTTTCATCTGAACCATCTTTTCCTTGCCCCGTCCATTTAAAATAAACACAAATTAACATGTAGGGGTCCTAGGTCCAATTCTGGCTGGAGGGTAGGAATGTTTCCTTAGCTAGGATTATTTACCAGCCTCCCTAGAGTCTGAAGTATGAATGTGTGTGTGAATTTAATGTAGATAATACAAATCTATAGATTAATACATCATAAGCCAATGATGAGCAATTTTTCTAAAGGCAAAAAGCCACTGTTAAAGGTGGATATAAACAGAATATTAAAAAAACTAATATGCATTTGTTTTGTGCATAAATGATTCTTTCTCTAGTCCCAAACCTGCAAAATAAATAACTATAAATCTATGGATTATAATTGTGAGAGCAGTCAAATAATGACAAATTTATGATTTTATTGATGCAGATTGTGGGCCAACAAAGACCAGTAATACCATTAATATTGTGTAAATGCTATGTTTTACTCAGTTTCCTTTAAATATGCAATGTAAATACATAGTTTAACATGATACACATTGGCATTTTACCTCGTGTGCAAGAAAACACGAGGACAATTGGACTATGATTAGCAACAGAGATCCATGCATCAAAATGGAACTATAGTGAGATTATCACTTACCTAGTTCCAAGCAAGACTATGCTAACTAAAGTTCAGCAAAAGAGGTCCAAGCACTAGCTCCAATATGCTACCATCTAACAGTAGTTTTAAAGATATCTATAACACACCTTTTATAGGGAGAAAGTTTACAAAAAGATGAATATCTCAGTTTTTGATTTTGGAGCCTGGATCACTATTGCTAATTGCAGTCCAATTGATACACATAATATATTCGGCTAGCAGCATTTAAGTTGTTGAATTTGATTATGTGTGAAGTGTTTTTCACAAAGCATACCTTTATGCACTTTGTGTGTTTGCAGGAGGCCTATAACAGTATACCAACTGAAACTAAGGTTATGTTTCTACTTGGCTCTATTCACAATGTTCAATTGGGAGAAGAACGTCGACAGATTGCAGCTGTTCTTTTGCGGAGACTTTTCTCAGATCAATTCCTAGAATTCTATTTAAAGGTAAGACTTGAAAATTCTAATTTCGTCAGTACAGAATAACAGATGAAGCTATGCTCACTAAACAATGGAGCTGGGCATGCGAAATGCATTAGTATGTGTGCTAGAATTTCTCAAAACAGTCATAATAATTTATAACATTTGAAGAATGTCAGTGGTGCCATCATACAGCATGCAAGGTAAAACATCCTCAAAATATTTAAAATAATGTGTAGCTGTAGCTGAACTAATGACCAATTGAGTTGCATAAATTCTGAACAAAATGAACTATACTTGATCCAGGTTAATGAGCATTTGACTGCTAAGGTAATAGATCAGTGAAAAACACAAAAAAATTATGAAAAATGCATTTTTGGATTTTTCTGTTTTAAATTATATACATGTTTCAGCTCTCCAAAATTAATTTCATTTCTGCCCTGCAATCATTTAAAGGATTTTACCCACTTAAATGTCTAGCTGCACCTGCTGAAAATGGGTATACTCTGAAAGCTGCACTCTGAAAGCTAACTTTTAGCCAAGGCCTTTTGAAGCACATCAGTTTTAATTTCCTGCAGACCTTTTCAAACATAATCTGGGTGGTCAACTTACTTCCCCAAGAGCTATTCCTACATTGACTGCATTGACCCAATAGCGGGAACGCTATTGTTGGTAAACAAACTTACCTTGGGGAGAGCTTGTTTTGTGTTCAAAGTTTAGTTTTTTCTGTTTTCCAGTGTGTGTAATATAGCAATTTGGCATAGAAGATAGAAGAATTAAGGTGTTCTAAAGTTGTTCTTTTCATTTTAAATAATTGAGTACATGATAATTATATGTAATTGCTTAGATTAGTGAACGTGGTCCAAGTATGTTTTTTGACAAAACTGAACAGTATATTTAGAAGTATTTGTACATATACATAAGTGGTTCTGTTTCTTTTATATATATGGGTTGAATGAGTAAATGGAGTAAAAGATCATGGGGTTTGGTAAATGTAAGGTACAGCATACTCACCAAGGCAGTTCTGAGGTAACAAATTAGTATCATATGCATGCTGACTTTCATTGTCGTGTTTCTCAATAATGTGTTTTTCAGTGCTTTACTAACTTAAAAAGTTTATTCTGATCAAAGTTATCCTTCAACCGACTTGAAATTTTGCTCACATACAAAAAAGTATGTATGAAAGGGACATATATATTTTTTTATATACTTAAATGGCTTGTTATGCTATCACCAGTTAAAAGTTGCAAAATTTACAAAAATTCCTAAAATATAATTAGTCAAAATATAATTTTTTTCTCCTAGATAGATAAATGTAACTTGGTGCAGTTTTTTAATAATGCTATTGGTGATGGTGCTGAGCTTTTGACTCTTTCATTATCTCGGGTAGTGGTACAGGGTGAAATAATATGGACACTGAATAAGGCTTTTCCACAATATTTTATTCGCACCTTTTTCACTGGATATTACATGCGTGTCACTTTAGTTAACATTCTATACACGCTGACCAACTTCCTCAACTGTTTCTTCGTACTGCTTGTCATTTTAAATTATACTTTTAGCATCTAAACTTACACATCTCAAAAACACGTCCTCTCTTCTTAGACAATAGGATGCTAAGACACTGAATCTAACACATTCCTTAACACATCTGTATTCATATGCGTATGCGTATACTTTTTACGGCGTCCCCTATAACATCATCTTACATGTTAAATAGTTCTCAAAATGTTTGAGGAAATGATCTCAATCCATCCTCCCAACACTTTTAATATTAAATCTAAAATAATTAATATAATAATATACATTAAACTTGAACATACTACTAAACATTAATGACGTTATCAAACAAATAATATTCTTAACAATGAAACAATGGTATAACACTCTCTGTACTTAACAAATCCCTACCAATATGAAAAATAAATTAAATTTTACATAATATATTTACATAAATACTTTCTTTTCAGGGTCTGTGGCATATTCTGCCTCAAACTTAATAAGAGTATTTCACATTTTTTGGGCATCTTAAGCAACACACTAATATTTGAGAGGTAGAACTGGAATTTACAAATCCCAGCTTTGGCATTGAATTTTTAAGTTCCAGTTCTACTTCTCAAACATTGCCCACACACAGTTTGTGTGTTTAAAAACACCAACAGTAAGTTTGTTGGCATAAATAAATAATAATGTGACTTTCGTGGGTGTAAAGTAAAGAAGACAGATGTAGTCGAGATAAAGAAACACTTTTATTTCCATATACAGTAACTTTGTACGCTCGTTGCAACAGCAAGAAAGTCTTTACCGATTCACCAACAGCACGGCTCCGAATTAGTAACACAAAAACTGTC
The DNA here is from genome assembly GCA_030765045.1 of Tenodera sinensis. Lineage (NCBI taxonomy): Eukaryota > Metazoa > Arthropoda > Insecta > Mantodea > Mantidae > Tenodera > Tenodera sinensis. The sequence continues at coordinate 1,187,938 of JAUKNM010000055.1, read as the reverse complement.
CCTTCTCTCACTTTACTGCTATTTATATCTCCCAGGCACTATTCTGGAAACTTCAGGAAAGTTCAGTTATTATTGCGGTGAAATACAAAGCAGAAAATTCCAGGAGTCTCTATCCCTTTCTCTCTTTCGGCAAGCGCCCCAACATTGCGGCCATTCTCTGACTCTTCCCTTCGGCTCCTTTGCGGTAGTGCCGACAATAATGTGATAGGCGACACTGCTCCCTCCTCAAGGCTGGTCGTCCCGAACAGCACCATCGTAACGGGCCAGACGATCCAGGTGTACCACTAACATCTTTCCCCGGGGCACCTTCTGGATGCGGTAGACTACGTCGTTAATCCTCTTTACCACTTGGTAGGTCCTTGCCACGGTTGTTGAAGTTTTGGGCAGCGTCCCTTGGTCCGGGTAGGGCGGTACAACCAGACCATGTCACCTTGCTGGAATCCTCGGCTGTTGGCTTGCCTGTCGTACCGGGTCTTCATGCGGTCGCTCGCCATCTGGATGTTCTGACGAGCCATCTCGTGCATATCGTGGAGATGGTCTACTAGATTCTCCACATACTCGGTTGCCGGCTCTTTCGCTTCCGGGGGGCTCCCGAAAGCCAGGTCACAAGGGAGGCGTAGCTCTCGGCCGAACATTAGGCTTGCTGGTGTCATCCCGGTGGTGTCGTGTGTCGACGAACGGTGGGCCAGCAAGAACAGTGATACCTTGAGGTCCCAGTCTCGCTGATGGCTGGCCACGACCTTCCTCAGGTGCTCCTCTAGGGTCTTGATGTATCTCTCGACCATGCCGTCCGACTGTGGATGTAGGGGTGTTGTGCGCGTCTTGTTCACCCCAAGTCTTTCCAATGCCTCCTTCATTAGGTGCCACTCAAAATTGGTGCCCTGGTCGCTGTGGAGCTCTAACGGGACCCCAAAACGGCAGAACAGCTGTTCCACGAGGCAGTCTGTAATCGTCTTCGCCTCTTGGTTCGGGATGGCATACACCTCCGGCCACTTGGTGAAGTAGTCCACAGCTACCATCAGGTACTTGTTGCCTCGATCGGACACTGGGAATGGCCCAGCTATGTTGACGGCGATGCGTTCGAAGGGCGCTCCGACGTTGTACTGCTGCATGCGACCCCGGCTCCTAGTCTGGGGGCCGCGACTCGCCGCGCACACGTGAGACTGACGGCACCAGTTCTCAGCGTCTCCTCGGAGCCTCAGCCAGTAGTAGTGCTGTCGGAGTTTGTCGATTGTCCGGTTTGCTCCTAGGTGTCCACCCGAGGTACCGGCGTGCACTTCCTCCAAGACTTCCGGGACCTTACTTCGGGGAAGTACCATCTGCTCTTTCTGGGTCTTCCCATCAGGTGATTCCCATACCAGTAACAGCACGCCCTCTTTGTTCTTCAACGAATCCCATTGGGCCCAGTACGACTTGTATGTAGCGCTTCTGGGTGCGATGTCCTCCCAGGTTGGTCTCGTCCCTGCCTGCAATTCTCTCAAGAGTGGCCCCAAGTCGGCGTCCGCCAGCTGCTCCCTCCTCAGGCCCGCGCTATCCCATCCATCCGCAGGCACTCCGTGACCACAGTGACAGCTGCGGCACGCTCCTTCTCTTCCACTCTTGCGCATTGGCCGCACTCTTCTGGGCAGGGTCTTCGGGACATGGCGTCTGCGTTGCCGTGGCTATTCCCTCTGCGATGTTCGGAGATGAAGTCGTACTCCTGCAACCTCTGGACCCAACGGGCTGTCTGGCCTTCCAGGTTTCTAAAGCTAAGTAGCCAGGTTAGGGCGGAGTGGTCTGTCCTCAGATGGAATGGCTGACCGTACAGGTACTTGTGGAAGTGCTCCAAGGTCTTCACTACCGTCAGTAGCTCTCGTCGGGTGACACAGTAGTTCTTCTCTGCCTTGGACAACGTCTTGTTGTAGTAGGCTATCACCCGCTCGTGGCCGTTCTGGACTTGGGATAGGACGCCTCCAATGCAATGGTCGCTGGCGTCGGTGTCCACAATGAAGGCGTCACCTGGGCACGGCCTGTGTCTTCTCCGGATCCGTGGCCACTCCGGTTGGTGAGACTATGTGGCCCAAGTTGTTGACTTCCCTGCGGAAGAGCTGGCACTTCTTGGCGTTCAGCTTCAAGCCGGTCGCCTGCAGTCTCTGTAGCAACTTGCTCAGTTTATCAAGATGGTCTTCGAATGTCTTGCCGACGATGTAGATGTCGTTCAGGTATAACAGGCAGGCGTCATAAGTCAATCCTCTCATTACTGACTCCATGAGGCGTTGGAAGGTAGCTGGTGCGTTGCAGAGACCAAAGGGCATAACTGTGAACTGCCAAAGCCCTTGGCCTGTCGAGAATGTGGTCTTCTCCTTGTCTCTCGGGTCTAGAGCCACCTGCCAGTAACCCGATTTCAGGTCCAGGGTTGAGAACCACTGCGCACCAGCAAGCGTGTCCAGGGTGTCGTCAATCCGGCAGTCCTTCCTGGTGACAGCGTTCAGCTTCCTGTAATCTACGCAGAAGCGTAGCTCGCCATCCTTCTTCTTCACCAGAACTACAGGGGAACACCAAGGACTGTCAGACTCTTCGATCACTCCCTTGGTTCTCATGTCCTCCAGCATGTCTCGTACCGCCGCTTGTTTAGCCAACGGAACGCGTCTAGGTGGTTGCCGAATAGGCCGGGAGTCTCCGGTGTCGATGTGGTGAAGCACTTGGTCCGTACGACCGTAATCGCTGCTGCCTTGGCTGAAGACGCGCTGATATCGTCTCAGCAGTTTTTGGACCTTCTCTCTCTGTTCAGCGGTCAGGTGGTCGGCCGCCCTCTCCAGTAAACCTTCCAGCCGGGGCCCCAGGTATTGTGTCGGCACCGGCTCCTGGGTCTTGTCTATTGGTGTTACGCTGACCACGGGCTCGCACGCCCCCAACTCCGTCCCGGCCTGGACGTCGTGATCGGTGTCTGTTGGGTTGAGCAGTCTCACCGGCACCCCCTCTCGGCACGGCAACAATGTCCCGGCTACACAGAGCCTGTGCACATGCGTCTTCCGGTCCAGCAGCCTGTTCTTCTTGCGCTGACCTTCCAGTCGCGCCGTCACTATCATCTCGCTTCTCGCGGGGATAACTCCGTCTTCCCTGAGAATGACCCTGCAGATTCCAAGGTGTTCTTCGGGGTGCCGGAGCATTACTTCCTCTCCCTTAAGCCGTAGAACCTTCTTGCCGTTGTCGACCGTCGCCTCGTGGCTCCTAAGGGCATCCAGTCCCAGTATCACCTCCTCAGCCACCTCCGCGACGAACACCCACTAACGCAAGACACTTCGCTCCAAGGTCAACTGCAGCAGGGCCTCCCACTCCACAGGCAAGGTGTCACCCGATGCCGTCACTAGTTGGTACGGTCGGCTCGGTTTTCTCGACGGCAAGCCCCTGGCTACGTCAGGTCTGATGACAGTCACGGCTGCTCCAGTGTCAACAAGCACGCGGCTCGGCTTCCCTCTCACCCAACCGTCCACGATGAGGCTGTCATCCATCCGTTGGCTGACGGCGCGCTGTGTCACTCGAGGGGATGATGGTGATGGCGCCGACGTGCCCCTCGCCACGCCGGCCATTACTCGTTTTCCGGCTGCTCTTCTTGGTGCCGGCAGTCTCTCATCAGGTGTCCCGGCTGGCCACACCCCCAACACACGCCCCCTGGTCTTCGTCGGCGTCCCTGGACTGGTCTGCGGTCTTCATCGTAGCGGACACTACTTGTCTTGGAGGTCGGGGTAGCCGTCACTTTGGCCGCTTCCATCCTTAATGCGGCCGTTAGTGCCTCGTGGATGGTCTTGTAGTCGCCGAGCATCAGGCGTTGACGTATCTCGGCATCGCGTACCCCGTCGACGAAGGTATGGGCGGCTTCTCATGATACGAATTCGTAGGGGAGGTCGACCAAGGCTTTGCTGGCCAGCTGTTCGATTGTCAGGGCGAACTCCTGCAGCGTCTCCACTGGCAGTTGTATCCTAGATTTCAGTTGGCTGCGGTAGGCTGCGGCTAAGCGGTGGTTTCCGAACCGGTTCTCCAGGGCCTCCCAGATGTCCTTGGGCGCCGCCGCTGTCTGGACTGCGTTCAGCACCTCTGCGGCTCGTCCCTGGAGGCTGGCTATCAGCTGCGTAGCCTCTTCTTCTGGCGACCATTTGTTGTGCTTGGGCACTGTGTCGAATTGACGGCGGAAGACCTCAAACGTTGACGTGCCATCGTACTTCGGTGGTTTGACGCGCGTCAATGTTGTGTCGCGTGCTGGAGCCTCGGCCTTGTAGTTCTTGAGCTTTTCACTAAGCATCCCTTCCACCATTGCATTTAGCTCCTTGGCGCTACCGTCGACCCTGTCTTCGAGAACGCTAAGCCGTTCCCCGACATTCTCCAGGGCGTCAACAAGTTGGCCGAGGTCCTCCATCTTTCCACCGAGCTCTTTCACATCCTTCGTTACGCCAGCCAGTTGCTCGTCAATTTTCGCCGATAGCTCCGTCTTCATCTCTTTCAGCTCGGCAGCGAGGTTGTCGTTTGCTGTCTTCATCTCTGCTTTCAGCTCTTGTAAAAAGCTCACCAAAGTAACTTACATCGTCGTATCCCGCTTCTGACACCAGTGTGACTTTGGTGGGTGTAAAGTAAAGAAGACAGATGTAGTCGAGATAAAGAAACACTTTTATTTCCGTAAACAGTAACTTTGTACACTCGTTGCAACAGCAAGAAAGTCTTTTCCGATTCACCAACAGCACGGCTCCGAATTCGTAACACAAAAACTGTCCCTTCTCACACTTTACCGCTATTTATATCTCCCAGGCACTATTCTGGAAACTTCAGGAAAGTTCAGTTATTATTGCGGTGAAATACAAAGCAGAAAATTCCAGAAGTCTTTATCCCTTTCTCTCTTTCGGCAAGTGCCCCAGCAATGCGGCCATTCTCTGTCTCTTCCCTTCGGCACCTTTGCGGTAGTGCCGACAATAATGCGATGGGCGACAATAATAACACTCCAATATTTTTAATTTTAAGATTCACTTTAAGTTTTTTTTTTTTTTTTTTCCAGAACAATTATTGAAGTAGCTTATAATAACAGTAATAATGAATAACATTTTAGCAAATTGTGATAGTGTTGAAATTTATATGTATATATTTTTCTTTGGTCCGTGTTTATATGACTCAACTGCTACTGAACGGTTGGACTGATATGAAATGTGTGTGTCATTAAGTTGATTTAAGAATGGTTTAGAATAACAATTTGATCCAACAGAAAATGGTTTTTTTTTTAATTTATTTGTGTGTTGTTGATCTTAGGATAGTTTAGGTTCACAATTGTATCTGGTAGGCAGCTATGTGATTGCATTTCAGACTTTTGATTTTAATTTTTGGCATATCAGTCAGACCTGGTAGTTGGTGCTGTGATCGGATTCTAGGAATTTTTTTTCTTTATTGTATTGCTTGTTTGCTTATCACTTACTTGCATTGTAGCTTACTGTTATTACATTGCAGTCCTTATGTACCAGAATTGCATGCTTATTGAGAATATATTGTATCATTATTTAATGAAATAACCTTTTAAAGCATAATTAAAAATATACATTGTGCAAATTTGTAAAGTGCAATATTGAAGTGAGTATTTTACATGATTTTCCATAAATTTTGATGATGTGCATTCAGTAACATCAACTTTACCTACAAATTTAAATTGCCAGTTCTCAATTGATTCTATGCAAATTATGCAGCAGTGATTTGTCATACTAACAGCCATGTTAATGAAATTTCCTCCACATTCCTGCTAATTTTAACTTAACCCTCCATCGAGCGCAATATATCTCAGAGATACCTCTCCCGCTTTTTTAAACAATATGACGCAACTGTTTATGCGAAATTGATGCAAGTCATTGTAGCTTCCTAAAACACACTGTAGCACTTCCTGGTTCATTATTGGCCAGCTGCTTGTTGTTTCGTTCGATTATCATGCAAAAGTATCTGTGAGATACATTGCGCCCGCTCACGTACCTCATTGTTTCTGTGGTCTTTTTTTCTGCTGGCCACGTTTTTATGTCCCATAATGTCTAAGAAGCAAGAAGTGTTCAATCTGTGTAAACCTAACGACCTACAGAAAGCCCTGGCAATACTCTGGGATGAAAATGAAGATAATAATGAAGATTTTGTTGGTTATGAAAGTGTCACAGATTGCGAAGCTGCGACAGAAGTCCGTGATGAAGATTTTTCAGGTCCTTCTGCTGAAAATAAACGCAAAGTTTGCAAGACTTGCCTTATAGACTAAAAAAAGAAGCGACTCTCAAGATATTGCTGCAAGAAATGTGAAATGCACTCTTGTTTAGAGCATGCCAGACAGGTTTGCAAGAAGTGTGCTGAGAATTTGCAGTGAAAACTCAAGTATATTACAGACACACGCACATACAATTTAGTTCAAGTAACTGATTAATTGTAATAATGTTTATAATTTCATAAAAACTGATGATGTTTATTGTTAACTTTATGTTCAAATATAAGAATAATTACCCTTTCACATTTTGTACATTCGCAGTATTAGTTTATTTTCTGCAACTTACATAACTCATGTTTTTGAAATGCAGTATGATGTATTGTAATACTTTGAAAATAAAATTTGGTATACATAATTAAAACACAATAAAATACAAATATTTCACATTTAGGAGGAATTTCAGACAGCATAGAAGCAGATATGTACGTGGTGTCTCTCAGATATATTGCGCCCAAACACGTAACAATAGGTATTGCGCCTGACGGAGGGTTAAATAAGTTACTATGTTGTGTATTTATGTCATGTCTTCATGGACAAGGAGGAAATATTGGTTGACGTACACAAATAGCCCATAACCACCAGTTAAATAGAATGGCACACAATCAATTGATGGACAATATAAATATGTTGACAATGCCAGTTATATTTTGCATGTTCAAGAGTTGGCAAATCATCAAGTTTATTTGTTTATACCCCTCAGGGATTAACTAAAAATATTGTTCATCAAATCACATTAAGACAAAAGAAAAAACAAATTTTATTCGTTTTAATATGGTGCGGTTTTTGCGATTATTTTCGTCGCTGTGTCTTTTAGCTAATGAGATCTTTTTGATCTCAGGGCTTGGTAACGGATGGAATGAACATACACTCGGGTTTAACTTTAGTCAAACATTTTATTTGCACCTTCTTGTTCACAATTTTTAAATCATATCACAGTAGAAAGTCTTATTTTAGCGGATCAACTTCCCTAGCATCGCCGAAATTTAATTAAAGGTCTCTAAACACTTAGTAAATTCACTTTTACTATTTCATGACGCGTACACATAAAAATACGTCCATCCACACCAATGACATAGACGCTAGTAGTTTTTTGGCGTCGTTTTGACGCGACACCGCCTTTTTCATATTCATCCGCGCAAATAGTTCTTTCTCGTTAGGGAAGCGATCCCATTCATCGTCCCCTACTTTTATTATGGAACACAAACAATTCTAATATTTATACACATATATTAAAATCAAATATGGAAAGATTTATGACGTCTTTGTGCAAACTTAGTTGTTCGTAACAATGAACCTTATCAACATGTTTTCGTCATTTAATTATCTCATACCAACACCAAAAAACGAATTACACTTTTAACAAACATTTACATGAACGATTTTCTTTTGGGGTCTTCTAATATTCTGTCTCAAATATTAAGATTGAAATTATATTTAAATATTTATTTTTGGTACATTAAAAAATTACCTCTCATGAAAATGATTTGACTTTTTTCCTTCTTGCTATTATTTAAGACAGTTTTAAGTGTGTAATCAACACATTTAATTTTATGGTATATAGATAAGCTCACACGTAATTGATAGGTCAAGTTGTGATAGCAGTATGCATATTGGCATCAGGTACTTTAAAAATAACTTTTTAACACATTTTTTCATCAAAGCATTCCAAAGGATTTATAGTTCATTTTAAAATGTTTATAATTTTTGGATTTACAACATTTGAACAGGATCATATCTGTCAGGTGCGCTATTTAACATGTAAAAATGTCAAAACTGTATGAAGAAATTTGTGGAAGTTTCAAATTTCACAGATCTCCTGCCTTAAGGTAGTAAACTGGATAAATGGCAAGAGTAACCGGGTGTTGGGGGTTCAGTTTCCAGTATAAATGTTTTCTGAGTCAATTATGTCCTACATTTCATGGGATTAACTCCTGTATAAGGAAATCACTCGCTATAGTCTCCATGATTCTTTTATTGTATAACTAGGGTCATCTAGCCAGTGGTTTACCACTTAAGCACACTTTTTAGAAGATTCATCTCTGCAGGCCACATTTAACAATATTATGAACACTTTATTTTTTTTAATATGCTTAGCAGTTATCAGAATAAAATATCTTATTGTAATTTTAGCCACGGTACTTTCTGAATTTCAAGGAAGAAATTGGAAACCTGTTTTTGTAAATATGCCCAGTAGCTGACTGCCATGTTCCAGAAGTTGACCACCAAATTACCATTAGATGACCAGATTAAAATTTTACCAGGAGTAAATAAAGATGAGAAAATTAAACATATCAGGTAATCATTTTCTGGAAATGTAAAGAAAAATAAGCCTAGTCTACAAAATAAAGCATCAGGAAACATAAACATTACAAAAAAGTCACTTTTACCCATCTCTTTTTCTGGCATAAAATATAACATTTGGGGAACAAAAGAAAAACAAAGAACTTCAGGATACTCTGTATGGAAGAAATTATACTCAATAAGTTAAAGACAATGGCCTTAGAATGTGTAAGAACGATCTAAAATAATGGCTTCATTACATTTAAAACACTTAAAAGGGTTAAAAAAAGGGTTATATAAAAGATACCAGCATTAAATCTGATTTTGAAGATAAGAGTGAATGTTATATATTTACTTTGATAAAATAATTAAGGTCTTATATTTTCAAATATTGAGCTGTGTTTTTAAGCAGTTTTTAAGATTTCAAATTATAAATAATTAAATTTGCGGTATTAGTTTAAAACACACATTTATGCAACAAACATTTGTTTCTGTAGTAGTGAATGCTAGCTAGTTTCTAAAAAGAACATACTTTACGTAAGCATTTGTGTGAAAAAATTTAAATCTAGGCTTAGTTAATTTTAGAATTATTTGCCCATGGTCTACCCAATGAATGGCCAGGTCATTGCCAGAGATGGATCAACATAGCCATCTACTGGTTCTAGATGATGTTTGCTAATACCTTTGGTACATGTTATGTTACATGATTGATTGCAATATTTTGTAAGAATTTTAATTCAAATCTACATTTGAAAATTCCCAGTACCTGACCACATGGTCAGCTTCTGGCTTTGTGCATAAAAATGACATACTAGGAGATGATCACCCCCCTTTTAATTTACCTATGCATTTAATTGATTAACAGAGATTACAGAATATCAAGGCAAGATTTAGGTTTAGGTAATAAAACATAATAAATATATAACAATTGATACTTGGATTATCTTGGATAAAGAGGAACAGTCACCTCTCTTCTTCCTTTTGTACAACAGAAGCCAAGCCACTAGCATGTGCAGGACTAGCTTCAGGGCCTTTCAAAATAAATTTGTCTTGTCATAGTAGCAATATCGGTTTACATATAACATCTTATGTCACAGATTCAAAGCAGCTAGTAAACAGCCTTATCTCATGTGCCAATAGCTTATTATACGGTGATTAATAACAAATGGTCAGCTAGTGGGTAATGGTCAACCACTGGCTGGATAAGTACAGATAATGAAGACTAATTTAAATTGCAGATAAAATTTAAATGCAGAATGCTGACCCAATTCCTCAGTCCAATGCATTGTGTGCCCTGATCATGCTCTGATGTCACATATGACAACTTGACACCACTGGCACCAGGCCACAAAGTGGAGCCAAGGGAGTAGAGCAGTATAAAGTGATGACAGAGTGTAGCTGAAACATAATTTTAGCTAAATCCAACAACCCAGGAAACTAGGGGACTTCACTTTAGTTGGCACTCTCTTTCCCATGTGCACAGTTTGCTTTTCTGTTGTCTTCGTGCAGTATTTTCCTATAAAGGAAAGGCTCATAAATTATTAACATTAACATTTTAATAGTTTAATATAAAACATTGGTCTTGTAAACCAAAGACTTTGCCAAGGTAAGATCTACTCCTTGAACATCTCACAAAGTGTCATCAACTTCTAGAATATTAATACACGTCACAAAGTATTTAAAGGTACCCTCTGTTTCTCTAATCACTGTTTTTAACCATTTTGAAAGTGCCTCAAATTGGGCCAGCATACTAAAAATGTCTGATGTATTTATGACAGTTATATCCACTTCAGCTCCTCATAGATATGTAACACGACAGGCATCACATGCATACCACCTGAGGCATTATGGGAGCATTGCTTGTGCTGCCCTGCTGTCAACATTGGCACTACAAACATACCAGAAGTTATGTAGTGCTGCCAACAGCTAGAAGTGCAGTCAATATTTGAAATAGAAAAAACATTTTACCAGCAATGAAGTGGGTCATTGCTGCTGATTTAGGGTCTTATGCCACAAAGTATAGCTTGGGGTTGAGGCCACTAAGCTGCAAAATGAAATCTAGGGATGCCATTTATAAGTGGAGTGAAACAGTTGTGGTCTACTGTGGAATGATGGCAGGGCATAGCTGTAGGACCTGTAAAGCTAAACTCCAATGATCCAGAGAAACATTTTGAAATTCGGTGCTGACAATTGTTGCTGGCCATTTCTTACACTTAAGCTTTATGGTTATTTCTCACAACTTTTACCATATCTTCCTGGTTTACATTACTTTCAATGTGTTTTCTTGTGTTGGATTAGCAACCTTTAAGTACCCTCCCTCTCAATATGGTGCTAGTCTATTAAATAATTGATATCACTATAAAGGGAGGGTGGGTGCGTTAGATGACTTTGGGTAATATTTGGCACTTAAGTCATTCTTTGTTTACTCGGGATTATGGCTGGGCTACTCTGTACTCAACTATGTATGATGTATTATTTTGATTCCCATATATGGAAGTGAAATCACAAGCACATTGCAAAGTGTTGATTGATCCTGGTGTTCTAAATATCCTTGCAGTTATGAGGAAACTGGTTGTTCCCTTGACATGATGATGCTCATTGAAATAACCAGGAATGGAAACCAGAATGAGAACTACAAGGTTAATATATATATGCTATCGGGTGGAATGGAAGTCATTACATTAATTTAAACTAGTGGTAGATCTCAGTATTTGGAACACATTTTCCATCTTCATTTTTGTCTCTGACCATCTCCTACGGAGAAATTTTTGCTTTGTTGAAAACAATCTGGCAACACTGCACATTGTGTGGGTGGTCACTTTCCCTAGCTCAGTACATAAACAAACAGCGTAACAGTGCATCTTAAAAACAAACTCATACCATGCCTTTTCCTTCTGTGTTTACTGTGCAGTGTAGCCCAATCACAAGCGTTAGCTCCCAACAAAAGTGAAAGTGCTCGAGCTGTTTACATTCACAAACTAGGGCAATTCCCTGGCCAATCTCAACACAATGTTGACTTACCTAATGTCTGAGAGAGCAGCTCGGCATATTTGTTCACATCTTTTAAGTGATTGATTATTTCGTAACCCGGTGTGATGTCCCAAAATTGCTACGGAAGCTATGTCAGAAATAAGTTAATCTACACATCTTAAAGTAACAAACTGTTACCTACATACATTCTTGTAGAATTACGCATCCAATTGGGATAAAAAAACTATTTTTTCGAAATTGACTGATCAAAGAACAAACTGCCATTAAACTTTTTTGTTTGTAATGCTTCTATGAAGCACATATTAGAAGGAATGTAATGACTTCCCTTCCATCCTGTGTATACATATATAGGTGTTACACTCTGAACATTCACAGATAATGAGAAACTTCATTGGCTGTCAGGAGTGAAAAAGAAGACTTGGTTAGGGTTAAACTTCTTTGTTCTCAGGAATGGAAATATAGTGGTTGGTTGGTTGCTAATGGTCAGCATTTTGGAGTTTTCCATTTGCCTTCTTGCTCCCCAGTAGCATAATTCGAGATCTCCAGCTATTAACTTTTGACACTTCATAAGATGAGCCATATTCATTGTAGAATACTCTTCTCTACAAAGTGCACAATTTTGAGTTGAAAGGATGTTTAGCTTATGCAGATGGGCAACCAATCATGTCCTGTGTGTAATCAAAAGAGAGCAATAGCTTTTGACTGTGAGCATTCCAGAATTATTGTTGCTTGGAATGCAAATATTGTGCACATTACTCTTCACTATAGAAATTTTTCAGGGCAGCTGTGACCTGAAACAGCCACTAAAACAGCCAGTTACAAGCTAGGAAGATGAAGCAGGAAGGAATTCCAGCAAATGTCTGTTATGAGTCTGTCAGATTGACTCAGTGAACAATAAGCAAGTGAAATTTATGCTATTACCATATTGGCCCAAAAGTAAGCTGCCCTCACACATAACACCAGTGGTATAAATAATGACCTCGCAGACACCATGGCCCAGGCGAGCCCCAATCCTTGGGGGCCCCTAGACTGCTTTAACAGTTTTCTTAAAAAGAACATTTTATATTCAATTCAACCATGGAAAATTGCTAGGAAGAAGTGCTAGAACAGATGCAGTTCAGTGATAACATACTGGCAACATAAATGTACCACGTAACCATTTCCTACCCTTTCTTGCCTAAAAGTGTGAAACAAGCTTCCCTCCAAGTGTGTGTGCTTTCAAAAGCATTCACAATCATAATTAGAGAAATTCATTAAAGCACACTATTTTATGCAATACGGTTGTTATAAAAACAGAACAAACTAGATAGTACACGACTAGTACCTATACAAAAATGTACTCGATTAGCCAATAAATTGGATTATTTTAGGATTTGGTCATAAGGTATAAACATAAATCAATATGTGCTGTTCTAACCAATTGTTCAGTGTTATTGCTTCTGAGGTACCACAAATAGAAGTTTGCTTACTTTAATGCCTGGGTTATCCAGAATATTCACAGGTAACAATTTTGTTCCACCTGGTGCTGTTTTTATTGAAGTGTTGCTTCAATATTGAGCGATGTGGCTCTCATTTCCCTCAGGGCATGGTAACGGATGGAATGAAAAATCACACGATGTTTCTTCACCACAATGTATTATTTTATTAACACTTTTTCTCTATTTTACATTTAAATAAATCTTCTTAGCACCATTTTAGATTATTTAAGTCTTTCCACTTTTTCAAAAAGTGGAACAAAAGCTTGATGAAAGTCTGGTAAACGTTCTACAATGTTCACACGCTACCTAAACACGTCTTATCACCTTGAATATACAGATGCGAGTCCCGATTCTTTTAGTTGCGAGTCTATCATTCCAACTGCCACGAGTACATCCACGCATGCGTTCATCAAATAGTTCCTGCATTGTTAGGGAAGCGATCTTTAGCTATCCTGATTTTGCTTTTAATATTGAACACGTTTAATTCTTTTATTTATACACATATATTAAAATTAAATATGGAAATATTTATTACGTCTTTAAACAAACTTAATTCTTCGTAACAACGAACATTAGTAACACGTTTTCGTCATTTAACCAACTCATACCAACATCAAAAAACAAATTACATTCCTCACAAATATTCACATAAACGATTTTCTTTTGGGGTCTTCTAATATTCTGTCTCACATGCCCCTTGTTTTGTTTTTCAAGTTGTCACCTATATTTACAATCTTGAAACACAATACAACATTTCTCCCTATTCCTCTAATACAATCACTTTGTACAATACCTTTTTTTCTTTACATTCTTCTTCGCTGTATGTTTTAGTCTTTTGTTTTGGTATGACACAGCATGTCTTTATAAATTTCACATATTCAGTTACTACACAATACATATTCAGTTATTATACAACACATATTCAATTATTATACAACACATATTCAGTTATTACACAACACATATTCAGTTATTATACAACACATATTCAGGTATTGTACATTTGACATTGATTCACCAATATGTGTCCTGTGTAACGATCCAGCAGAAATGAATGAAGACCACTTGAAGACCTGTGAAACATTAAGATCAGAAGAAACTACAGTTCAAAAGTATTGGAAAACACGAATGCTAATGGCTTCATTGCCAGATGGAAGGCACTAGAAAACAACAACAACAACATTTGACATTGACACAAATATAATTTAAGTGTATCATGGTTTATTGTGTGGCTTTTGACTTATGTTCCTTGTTATGAGGAGAGAAAAACAGAATACAAATCTTGAGCTAATGATTATGATCATATTTATGGCAATATTTTATTCAGTTCTTTGCCTTCTTTGTCTTGTAAGCTTATTATGTAAAGGCAGGTCGTTGAGTCAATTCTTAAACTCTGATGTTACTAATGGTACCATTTTTTAATTGAGTTCTTATTCACTATTGTTTAGTTCGACATTTCTTCAAGCTTAGCATTGGCTATATCCATCTTAATTCATGGGCATTGCTTTTCTGACTATGGTTTTTCTTACTTCACTAATTGTCACCTCTTTATCTCTTATCTCTATAAGAGAAAACTTCTATACTTATAATTATTCTGCAATTGTATTATTTTTCTTCTCAATTCACCCTCGACACCTTTGTGTCATAAATATTTTATCTTTGTCATCACAATTGATTCCTTTTTATTTTTTTGTCCCTGACATCCTTATGTCAAAAACACATTATTTTACGTCGCTATAATTCACTTCTTTAATGACAATCAGTGTCCTCATCTGTCTTTGTTGACAATACTCTTGGTGGTCAATATAGCCAATGACTATGTTGATTTTGTTTCTTGTTGTATTTTCCAATCTGAACATAATCTTCTATAAGTAACCCATTAAAAATTATTATTTTCGATCATCTCTACTATTCCTGCCTTATATGTTTGTTGGCAAAGACTATTTGGTCCTTTCTTTGTATGGTTTCAATTTGTTTTTATGGTATCTTCCTACCAACTTGCCATTTGTATTCTGTAGCTCATACGTATGGTCACCCAGCTGTTTTGTTATGACCAGTGGTCCAGTGTACAGTAGTTCCATCTTTCCAGATCTTTTCTCAGATGCCTTGGATGCTTTGTGGCTTCTTAAGAGCACCTTTCCTCCAATTTGTGGGGAACAATTTCCTGATAAATCTTTTTACCTTGTTTGTCCCTTTTTCTGCCTTTTGCTGTAACCTTCTGAATGCCAATGGACATTTTTCCTTCTCTGTCAATTACATTTGAGCAGCCATCATAGTGTCATTGTCAATTGTCAATCTCTAGGGTCTTGTGCTGGTCATCTACTCGATTGGGACGAACTTAGTTGTGGTAATTTCCCTGAGTGTTGGTGGTGGTTGTTGTTTCTGTATTCTGTGCAACATCCGCCCTATTTGTCACATTTTCATTCTGTTCCTGTTGTCTTACGTTGTTGGTGTTCCATTGGTTTCTGCCCCTTTGGTGTGAACCCCTATTGTATGACAGTCTTCGGTTGTTCAAGTATTCCCTACAGAATCGTATGTAGCTCACTTGATGGGTACGGTCTCCTGGTCTTCCACGATCATATGTATATGTTTGCTGTCTCGATTCACCCCTTGGTATCGTGCCGTGGTACCACTGTCTCGTGTTCTCCATTCTTTTCCCATGATTGTGTGATTGTGGGAAATGGTGTGCCCCTCTCCCCCTGTCATGCGTGCTCCTAATATTTCTATCTTCT
Organism: Tenodera sinensis; assembly: GCA_030765045.1. Lineage (NCBI taxonomy): Eukaryota > Metazoa > Arthropoda > Insecta > Mantodea > Mantidae > Tenodera > Tenodera sinensis. The sequence goes on along the minus strand of JAUKNM010000055.1, from coordinate 1,172,207 downwards.
CTCTCATTCTGGTTGTTCGTAGTCACGCTCCAGTTTAAGATAGGTGAGTTTGGGTGACTGTTCCTATGTCTATGCTCATTAGGCCGACCATTTTGTGTTTCAAAGGCTGTTAGTAATTCTATCATGTCTGCAAAATCTACTGGTTTCTCAACAATTAACCCTGTTCTCATTGTGTCTGGGAAATGTCTTGTTATGCTGGTAATTAACTCTGATTCCGACAGGTTAGGGTCTAATAGCTTTCCTTTGTTGGCTACTTTCATAAAATAATCGACTAGCGATAACCCTTTGGTTGGATCATATCTTCCTGTCGCTAGCTCTACCCTAGTTTGGTTTTGCTTAGCTGGGCCCCAATACCTTGATAGGAATAGATTTCTGAATGAGCTATATGATTCATGACCAGCTAGTGTTAACCTAAGCCATTCTAATGATTTGTTTTTTAAGCTTTTCTTAACTATCATCATCCTCAGCTCATGTGGTATCCTTTTCACTTTAAAATACTCTTCCATCTCTTTAACAAAGAGCTTTGGATCGTCTCCCTTCTCCACGGCAAATGTAGATGGTGTAATTTCATGTAGTATGCTGTTGGTGTAGCATGTGTTGTGTGTTTTGTCATTGTTTAATTGTGGACCTCTATCTCTATGACGTGAGTCAACATTTTGTACATTATTCAAATAACTTTCATCTTGAACATCACTTACATCTAAATCATCATTGTGCCTTTGTAGTGCATTCACAACATCATTTACATTAGCCAAACTTTCTTTTCCTTTTCTCATTTCTTCACAAATTGATTTTAAATCATTCTTTATTTCTAAGTGACTTTGTTGCATATCATTCATAGCATCTTGTTGTGACTGCACTACATCAGCCAGAGTCTTAATTTTAGGAATTACAATTTGTTCTACAGTTTCATTAATAATTCCTTTCTTTACTACCTCAATTTCTTTCCTTAATTCCTCAGCTATTTCTGCTTTTACATTTGTAATCTTACAGTCTACACTTGCATTATATTCTGTTATTTCATCTCTACATCTAGCAATTTCTCCTTCTAATACAATCTTATTTTCTCTCATTTCCGATTCAATTTTTCCCATCCCATCTCCTATTTTTTTTTTTTTTTTTTTTTTTTATAATTAACGTCCTCCAACATTGTGTCATATCGGACGAATGAAATGAAATGGGTGAAATGATGCTCAAATGAGACCGAGGTCCATGGAGCTTTAAGTTACCCGACATTCGTCTTCTCAGGGTAGGGAAAACCTTGGAAAGGAACCTTACCCGGATAACTTACCCTAAGCGAGATTCGAACTCGCGACCTCTTGAACGTGAGGCAGACACGCTAACCATCACGCTACAGAGGCAGGCTCCTATCTCCTATGATTTCTATCCTAGCTTCTAAGGCTTCCTTTGTCTCATTTAAGTTTTTATGTACTAATTTTAAATTAGTTTCCATTACTTTCATATTTTCTTTACACTCCGGTCTTCCTAATTCCATTTTCTGTTCTAGGTTCTGTCTTCCTAATTGCATTTTCTGTTCTAAGTCCTTTCTCACTTCCTCCATTTTCTGACCTATCTCTTCCTTATTCTGTTCTAGTTTCTGGCCTATACTCTGACCTAAACTTTGTTCTATGTTCTGTCTCAATTCTACGTTATTTTGTTCCATTTTCTGACCTAATTCTACCTGGTTTTGTTCCATTTTTTGACCTAAACTTTGTTCTAGCCTTTCAAACATGATCATTAATAACCTTTGGTCTTTTCCTATTGCTACCTGTTCCTCGCTTTCTGGTTCTATCTGATAACTAGACCTATCTGCCCCTTCCCCTATTCCTGTTACTAGATCTCTCTCTTTTTGTGACATTTTAGTTTCTTTATACAGTTCACTTTGGCTTAAAAGTCCCACTATTTTGCCGCTTTGCAGTAACATAGAAAGAAAATGAATATGAAAATAAAAATTTTTGGTCCTACTTTTTTTCTCGTTGATTTATCCAGTTACGTGCGTCTCCTGGGTGGTTGGCTTCGCTAGACAATCACTGGTGTTTTCCCGCATTGATTATCCGTTCATCGGTGTTCTCGAAGTCATAAATTTCAAACGATGTTCTAATGGCGTCTTCTTTCGTTTTGGCGCCACTTGGTATTTCGCTTAAGTTCATTTCCCCTAGATTTCCATTCCATCCAAAATTCGTGCCCTTCGTTGGGCAAGCCATTTGGTGCTGTTTTTATTGAAGTGTTGCTTCAATATTGAGCGATGCAGATCTTATTTCCCTCAGGGCGTAGTAACGGATGGAATGAAAAATCGCACGATGTTTCTTCACCACAATGTATTATTTTATTAACACTTTTTCTCTATTTTACATTTAAATAAGTCCTCTTAGCATCATTTTAGATTATTTAAGTCTTTCCACTTTTTCAAAAAGTGGAACAAAAGCTTGATGAAAGTCTGGTAAACGTTCTACAATGTTCACACGCTACCTAAACGCATCTTATCACCTTGAATATACTGACGTGAGTCCCGATTCCTTTAGTTGCGAGTCTATCATTCCGACTGCCACGTGTACATCCGCGCATGCGTTCATCAAATAATTCCTGCATTGTTAGGGAAGCGATCTTTAGCTATCCTGATTTTGCTTTTAATATTGAACACGTTTAATTCTTTTATTTATACACATATATTAAAATTAAATATGGAAATATTTATTACGTCTTTAAACAAACTTAATTGTTCGTAACACTGAACATTAGTAACACGTTTTCGTCATTTAACCAACTCATGCCAACATCAAAAAACAAATTACACTCCTAACAAATATTCACATAAACGATTTTCTTTTGGGGTCTTCTAATATTTTGTCTCACATCTATGTGCATTATGTGTTTAGTGAGTGTATATTGTTGACTTAGGAAAAAGACCATTAGTGCTGGTAATCAGGGAGTATTATTTTAACAATTCACTAGGTTGTTTGATCCAAAAAGAGTTCATCATTAGGTGAGTTTATTTCACTTTCATGCTACTCTATGTGAGTAAATATGTAATATGTTTATGTCCATTTTTAAGGTTTATCAGTAAGTAGGGCCCCTAACATTTTTTGCAGGGGGAGCCCCAAAACCTTAGCTATGCCACTGAGTCAAAATCTTAAAATTGCAGGGGGGAAAGGGAAAATAAGCCACATCTGGATTAAGGCAAGAAAAATGAGTATAAATATTTATTTTCTTGTACATGTACACCTTTGACAATAAAAAAAAAAAAAAAAGTCCTGATGTGTTGCACTCACATGACATCCTCTACTCTTGTACTAACCATTCTTACAAACTCTTATTCTTCTATCTTCTTTGTGTTAGTTGGGATAAACATTTGCAGAAATTATCTTATTGCTTGTTTTCTTGCACATGCAACAGGAATATGGGAATACAGTAGGCTTTGAGCGATAGTCAAATCTTTTAAAGCTTTTAAATTCTGTTCTCTTTCCATGGTTAACATATAAAAACATTAATGACAATGTTCCATTTGACAGAAGTGCAAGTTCTCCAAAACTTACACAAGTAACAAGGAATATCTGCAAAGTGGTTCACTTTACAAAAAATTTAATTTAACGTAAATTGTGTGTTTTAGCAAGATCTACATTTTTTGTATAGTAAGATTTGGTCTATCTCTTATGCTTTACCAGTTATGCAAAAGTCATCCAGAGTAAATAGGTCTTCATGGGCTATAGCCAGAAAATTCAGGACATGCATTTAATTTGTCATAAAAATATCTCAAACATGGCATTTTAATCAAAATTGTTAGAGCCATTTGCAAGAAAATCAAAATTTTCAAAAAATTTTCAATGTAAAAGGTAGTTTAGGGTGGAGTAATTTTCTTCAAAATCTTCATGTCGCATCCTTGAAAGACATTAAACTTAAATACCAAATTTGGTTTTTAACTGATTTTTCGTTTTTCAGTTATGCTGCCCACAGACTGACAGACATACACACATACACACAAACACACACACACAAACACACACACACACACACACACACACACACAGACCTTTTTCCAAAAATGCTTTTTTTTTGGATTCAGGGGCCTCAGAACATATTGTGGTGAAATCTCAACATTGAATTTTTGGGCGGAATACAATACTTCCTCTACTTTACTATACATAGTAGAGAAAGTAAAAATGAGTAATATCTGGAGCACCAAATTTGTCTGAGTCCTACTCAACACAGTGCCTTGTTTATACCATCCAGTATACACTTATGTGGCAGCACAAACAGGTTGTCACAAGTTACAAATCTTAATATTACTAATGAATATGATTAAAAATCATAACCAAATACATAGCATTGGCTCCTTTAACTACACACTATCAATATTAACTACAAGTGTTAACAACACAAAACAGGATACAGTTTGGATTGAACAGCATTATTAAACCTGCCAAGTGTGTTCACTGTAGCACTTTGGCAAAACATAGCCTACTCCTGTGGTGAAATGCAGCTTTGCTTCTCCCATGTAGCAAATTTTTTTTTTCCTTCTCTTAAGGATGGTGAAACAATGCATAGTGGTTAGTGGTTAGTTATTTTAAATATACAGTAAAACCTGCCTAAAACGGAATGCAATCGTTCCAGTAATATTTTTCCATTTTCACAGGTTTCCGTCTTACAAAGGGTTGTATGTATTTTAGTAAAATTAAAAAAATATAATTGTATAGAATTAAATTGATGGAATAGTTAAAAATAAAATTCCATAAATAAAAAATAGGTTCAATTGTATGTTTTGCTGTATTTTCAATTTACATGGCATACGTAATTGCAGTTTCTCCATTAGTTTCTTTTACCCCACATATCCATCAAAGTGTACTCTCGTAACTTCTTCACCATCTCCTTTGCATCCTGTATCAGCTCCAGGAGTTCTGGAACATTCTTGGAAGCTACAAACTCCTGAAGGTCACTCACAACAGGTAATGCTTCTCTAAAAGGGCATAGTTTTGGCTCCCTTTTGTTGGCTTCATTGTCAACATCCATTCCTTCCATGACTTCACAACTGCTGTTTCCAGCAGTGATATCTGCTGCATTTTGAATGTCTTCAGTCAAGGCAACTCCATTATCAAAGCACGTAACTATGTATTAAGTATAATGAAAATCTGTCTTAGGTTTGAGAGGTAGAACTGGAATTTAAAAATTCACTGCCACAGATGGGATTTTTAAGTTCCAGTTCTACCTCTCAAACATTGCCCACACACGGCTTGTATGTTTAAAAACACCAACAGTAGGGTTTGTTGGCATAAATAAATAATAATCTGTCTTAGGTTATTTTTGTAAATGGTTCCGGAAAAACTATTCCATTTCCATCTTAGGCAGTTTTCCGGTTTAAAGTGTTATTTATCATTGGAAATACCTCCATTCCCAGATTTATTTTTTGGTCCTCCAGGTTTCCGGTACATAGGGGGTCTGGTTTAGTCAGGTTTTACTTATTTCCTACATGAAATTTGTTGAAGTTGTAGCAGTTTTTATTGTTGTGGGGATGGAACGTTGTAGCTATGTTCTCAAGCTATGAGTTTTATCTACAGGATTTTATGGGTGCAGGCGGACAAAAATGGCATGTGGTTATTACTTTTAATGGCATTCATGTTCTTTTTCTTTTTATGAATCCAACTTTATTATTATTTGTTTAGACACTTTAACAAATTATCTTCTTTTTAGCATATAGCATTAACGTGTCCCAAAGTTATCAATTTGGCAACTTCATGTTTTCTATATGAAGTATCTATACAAAGCATTTTTTCACTTCTTCATTTTGCTTGTATTTATTCACAAAGCGTGTATCTTCTTTTTAATTCTTTCATGCACACTATTAGATGATGTATTTCGATTACTTTACTGAATATCAGAATACTGACGGATTCTCTTCTCCAATGATATGATCGTGCAACCACATCCAATGAAGCATCAGACCTTAGTCAAAGTTTAATTTGCCCTATGGGGGTAACTATTAATTTTACCTAGTTACCGTATATTTACAATAACCAATTGGTTATTTTGCTGATTATTTTATGTTCTGTCAATCAAGTCATCATGATTGACCCTGAATGTCTCCTGTTGATCTTGATACCTTCGGGTCTTTAATTATAAAATATAAATAAGATAATTTAAACATTATAAAATATATTTACATATAACTTTGCTAAACAATCCAATTTATAGAATAACAGTACTAATCTTTTCCATGAGGCTTTTTAGTGTATAATTCCTGTCTCAAAGTTAATATGATGCTTATTATGATGCTTCTTTAACAGTTTATTCTAATGAACAGCAATATGCTGCACATGAAGGCACATAGTGTGCCGAATGGTGTGCAAACACATCAGGCAGGCACAGTTCTCTCGCAATGAATTGTACCATGCTTGACAGTGGCAGAACATGCATATAAAGACATAGGCACAAGGAAGTCGCTCATTGCAGTAGTCAAGTAGGTTTCTCTGCTCATGAAGCTGCAGCTTGTATTGGAGTCCCTGCACCTACAGTGCAGAGGTGGGTGAGATTATCCAGAGGAGGGGTTGAACACCGTCATTCTGGTTCAGGAAGAAGGCACATGTCAACTCCAGAAACAGATGCAGCTTTAATTGTAGAAGCAGAGATGAACCCTTTCCAAACTGCTTCTGAAATGAAGGCAAATTCAGATTTCCTTTTATCAGCTTGAACAGCTCTGTGACATATAACTGGCGCAGAACTTAATATGTGAATGGTAGCTAAAAACATCTGATAGATGATCACAGGTTATTTCACCTTGTGCTTACAGGGGAAAATGCCAACTGCAACTGGAATAACGTGATATTCTCAGACGAGGTTACATTTTCTTCCACAGGTGAGGGAAAGGCGATTGCTATCGTTCAAAGGGGTTCCAATATGATGCAAAATATGTGGCTTCACAATTTCATGATGGTTGCGTATCTGTATCATGTTGGGGCTGGATATCAAGGGATGGTCTAGGTGTACAGCTTGACAATTCACTGAACAGCATGCTGTACACAGTAATACTTGAGAATATTTTGGTTCCCTCTGTGAGGATAGGATATCCTGATGGAATTATTGAATTCATAATAATCAGGATAATCATTCTGTCCACACATCTCAAAAGGTTTCAAGTTGGTTCTCAGAAGGGCAGGATATCAGAGTGATAGACTGGCCTCCCTGTTCACCGGATTTGAACCTTATTGAAAATGTGTGGGCTGAGGTGAAAAGGGAGCTGTGCTCCAATTTCCCTGTAGCTGGGCAAAGAACAAAATGTGGCCTCTGGACACAAATTCAAGAAGCCTGGGACATTACTGCAGGCATTTAATTTTATGTATGCCCTGAGGGTTGAGAGCAGTTATATGTGCAGAGCGTTCATACACCTGATATTAATTATGCTTATTTTTTGTATGCTTTAGAAGATGATGGTTTATTTACATATATTTTTATTTATTTAACAGGAATATTAGGATAATTAATGTTTTTGTGTGCATGGATAAGCCCATAACTTCAAAGTTATACTAATGTTATATTAAGTTATACTAACTTAATATAACATCAGGCGCAATACCTATTGTTACGTGTTTGGGCGCAATATATCTGAGAGATACCACGTACATATCTGCCTCTGTACTGTCTGAAATACCTCCTAAATGTGAAATATTTGTATTTTATTGTGTTTTAATTATGTTATTTTTGTATAGCAAATTTTGTTTTCAAAATATTACAATACATCATACATTTCAAAAACATTTTGAAGAGACTTAGCAATAGCACTTAGCAATAAATGTAACCGCTTTTTAGAGAGCACCATATTTTTATGTTATGGCGGTCACATCGCTTTCTCACAACCCCCAGAATGTTTGGAGGACCACACCTGTCGTTGGTTTACGGGTCTCACCGACCTGACCGGGAGAGTTATCAAAATAAATTCACCGACCATATCCTCTGGTTACCAATCAGAGGACGTATTACATGCCATGACAGGTCAGCATGTTAGGGGTTAAGATTTTATAGAGAAATTAGAGAAATGGAGAGGTTGGAAAAATAAAGACTCCCTAGCCCTCAGGAACCCTAATAGCATCGGGGTCGAAAGAGAACAAGAGATGACCAAGGTAAGGTCAGATAGAAAAGTTACAGTGAGGAGCAAAACACCAGTAAGTGGAAGTAATGTTCTGCTCAGCTTGGGTACCTTGTGGTCACTATTCACATATCTCCTAGACGGAGACCCCTGAGTACATACTCATGAAATATACCACATTTATTATATGAAGGTCTACTGTAATGGGCAGAGTTGGCATATTCATAATTCAATGTGCCTTTCAGAAAAAGAAAGCAGACAACATATTCATGAAGTATACCACAATTTTATGAAGATCTACTCTAGTGGCCAGAGCTTTCATAAACTTCCTTGAACATCCATCACATATAAAAGAAGTATCAGTTGTCTATGTATTAATTGAATAGTTACCCCGAATAGAGATCTAACCTACAAAAATTTGCTTTTGTGTAAATTGAAGAAAATTGTTTATTGACATTTGAGACTATTATGCTACATTAAACATAGTTTCATCCTTTTTCATTGTTGCAAACATATTTGAAGTAAATTTTAAGAGAATTAACATTATGTCCAGAAATAGAAACAAGTAAAAGGAAGTTTCAGTGGAAAAATGATCTAACCTAAGAGAATGGAACAATGATCTAACCTATACATTACATTTGTTGTAATGTATAGGTTACATAACACAAGACAAACATATTTACTATGATTGACACATTTTTAAAGTGAAATCAGGACTTTTCCCTCTGGCATTTATCAAACACAAAAAAGATTTATTAACATCTTTTTCACTCTGATTCTTTGAGGTTTTCATAAAATTTGTGATACTGAATTGGAATGAACTTGCACATACCTAGTAAGTCAAGTTTCTTTGCTGTTTTGACAGATACATTCTCTGTATAAAGTTGAGGTAGAACTCTAGGCAGTGGTTGTAGCTGTTTGCTTCATTTGTTGGACCACAAGCTCTCATACGCTGTCCAAGGTTGTAGAATGTTATGACTAATACGGGTCCTGATTCTGGTGGGTTCCTCCTCAGAAAACTGAATCCAGTGACATGAAGTAATCTTAAATTTAGGGTCCCTTTTATGCATTCCTTCTATCACTGATAGGTCAATCTGGTGTGTCCATATAGTATGCACAAAATCCAACACCAGCATTAACTACAACTTCCACCCACTGTTTAGGATGATACACTGTAGATTTCTTGTTCTTTCTCTCTATCAGTGCAAAGTCCCTATCGCAGGGAAGGAAGCTATTCCCGCTTACTAGGAACTTCTGATCAATGGTTGTAAAGTATTTTTTTCTTATGAGGTAGTTATAAAGAGCTGAACACCCCCAGTTGTTCTGACCAACACAACGATCAGACCAAACTATCAATCTTTTTTTCTCGCCTTGTTTGAGTGACTCAAAATGCAGTTTGATGTATTTTAGAATAAATGAAGTAACTTCTGCAGAACCTCTTTTTAAATGGTACCGGCAATGTGCAGAAATCTATAGTTAATCTACCATTTTATGCAGCTAAAAGATTAGTCAACTCTGAATTCAAAAAAATTATTGAAAAATATTACTATGAAAAATCAAAAAATAAAAGATGGGAACTACCAAACATTCAGACAGTAATTCCTGAGTATCCTCGAAAAACAGCAGTTGCAACCTTCAGGTTGATTACAGGACATGATTGTCTGGCAAAACATTTAAACAGAATTGGGATATATTCTTCACCACTCTGTCCTCTATGTGATCTGCAAGAGGAAATGGATCGAGACCACCTTCAAATATGCCCGGCCACTTCTAATGCCCCATCCATCAGTGAAAAATATTGGAGAGCAAGAGGATTAATGACTTCATTGTCAGAAATCCAGCATTAGCTAACAACAACAACAACAGCATCTCAAAAACATGAGTTATGTAAGTTGCAGAAAATAAACTAATACTGCGAATGTACAAAATGTGAAAGGGTAATTATTCTTATATTTGAACATAAAGTTAACAATAAACATCGTCAGTTTTTATGAAATTATAAACATTATTACAATTAATCAGTTATTTGAGCTAAATAATTGTATGTGCGTGTGTCTGTAATATACTTGAGAGTTTTCACTGCAAATTCTCAGCACACTTCTTGCAAACCTGTCCGGCATGCTCTAAACAATAGTACATTTCACATTTCTTGCAGAAATATCTTGAAAGTCGCTTCTTTTTGAGTCTACAAGGCAAGTCTTGCAAACAACTTATTTTCAGCAGAAGGACCTGAAGAATCTTCATCATGGACTTCTGTCGCAGCTTCGCAATCTGTGTTACTATCATAATCAACAAAATCTTCATTATTATCTTCATTTTCATCCCAGAGTATTGCCAGGGCTTTCTGTAGGTCGTTAGGTTTACACAGATTGAATACTTCTTGCTTCTTAGACATTATGGGACGTAAAAACATGACCAGTAGAAAAAAAGACCACAGAAACAATGAGGTACGTGAGCGGGTGCAATGTATCTCACAGATACTTTTGCTTGATAATCAAAGGAAACAAGCAGCTGATGAGTAATGAACCAGGAAGTGCTACAGTGTGTTTTAGGAAGCTACAGTGACTTGCATTAATTTTGCATAAACTGTTGCATCATATTGCTTATAAAAGCAGAAGAGGTATCTCTCAGATATATTGCGCCCGACAGAGGGTTAATGCAATATTATGCTCTACATATCCAGTCATGAAATTAACAAAAATAAAAAAATGACCAGCGATGTGGGAAGTGAACCTAGGAACTTCAATGCCTACTTAACCTCTTGGCTACCATAATGTTATTCTGTATTTTGTTTTCTGTACTCATAAGTTAACCATGTGCTATAAGTCACAGATTATTATATAATTCTTTTGTGTGTGGTGTGAACACAGCTTTTAGGAAGATATGTGAAGCTCTACGATTGACACTTAGAATCTGCAGATGACTCATTTCTTTGTCCATGGGTGTACATAAATATTTTTCCCAGCATATGGTTCACCACATTGCACAGTGGGCCAGATGGTAGTCCAAATGGGACAATGGAATGGTTGATCTCAATAACAGACAAAATTAATATTAACAGTTATTGAAACATATCAATACATAAATTTAATATAGCTTGTTGTTTAGTGGTCTTATCTCAAATGTTGTTTGTTGTTTGCTAATACTGGACTTCTGACAATGAAGTCATTAGTCCTCTTGCTCTCCAATATTTTTGGAGAACTATAAAGAAGTAAAAGTAATCGCTTTTTAGAGAGCACCATAATTTTACGTTTTGGTGGTCACATCACTCTCTCTCAATATTATTATTATTATTATATTTTATTAACTATCATACTCCACATCAATGTCTGAACGCTGTTGCTCATCGTCCATGCTTGCTCCCTCTTCTTCCCCTTGCAAGTCAGTTCTTTCACTGAAATACAGCAACTTTTGTACTTCTTCACAGAGAGGACTCTTTAGTTTTTCGTATGGCTCTCATAAACTTGAAACTACTGGATCCAATGACACCAGCAAATTGTTCAGTAAATCACTCATTGTATTATTCCGAGAACTTCTTCTTGTATGACGCTGTTGGAATCTTTTAATGTCCTTATGTGCCTCTGGTACCTCCTTAGATAGTTGACCAAAGGGTATCATTTCTGAATTTATGATCTGAGATCAATGAATTAGCATTCTGTGAACACTAGCAGAGAAACAAAACCAAGGTTATTCCTATATAAAAAGTCATGCAGTTTCAAGTGCATATGCTTGTTAGTCAAATGCGCTATAATTCATCTCCCTTAAAAAAGCAATCACAAGCACTTGCTCATCCATGAATTTGATGTGATTAGACTATTAGAAATGTTTAGTTCTTCTGGGCTTGTAGGCCGTGGTCTAGAAGGCATTGTAGATACCAACATTTTGCCAAGTACTGTGTTTAGCATCATCAGGTTAACACGATCCGCTGCCTGCACTGGTCAGAGTTTGAATGTGGAAGCAGAGAGAGATGTGGAAGTAAAGACCGTTAATGTCTGTTAAGGTTATTTATATAGTGAGGTGTGCAGTTGCAATAAAACCCTGCCTACAACTAGCCAATGACTACAGTAGCCAGCACAACAATGCGCCGCCAACCCCATCATATGAATAACTCTAATGGACATTAACGGTCTTTACTTCCACATCTCTCTCTGCTTCCACATTCAAACTCTGACCAGTGCAGACAGTGGGTTGTGTTACCCTGATGATGCCAAGTACAGTACTGGACGAAACGCTGGTATCTACAATGCCTTCTAGACCACGGCCTACAAGCGCGGGAGAACAAAACATTTCTAATAGTCAAGACACTGGCCATGAAAGCCTAAGTTTATATATTGATGCGATTAGGTTTATTAGATTTTGTTGCTGATGCTGCAGATTTTGCCAATACACAGTTTTCGTATTCTCATCTCCTTCACCATGTAGCAAAAGTGGAACAAAGGAGACCAAAATAAATTTCTGCATCAGATAAGTAACTTTTATCGGCATACATCTGCTTAAATTCTTGATGACCTGTACTATCATCATCTCCATTTGCTGAATAACTTTAGGTTGCCCTGTTCAAAAAAATTATTTGTATTTGCTTCCATAAATTTAATCATCTGTCAAAGTATATGGTCTAGCAGTCCTTGTAAATTTAGTTCAGTACTAATTTCTGTGACATTAATCTATTCTTTGTTTGGGTAACACATCAGCTTAACCTCCCATACTTTATTATATGCTGGGCATGACAGCATTTCTATTCTTTGCTCCAAATCTTAATACTGAATATTGGTACTTAGATAGCTTGACATTCATTATAAGTGCTAATGCTTCATTGCTATCGTATTTATTTATATTTTCAGAAGGGTAGTTTTTAAATGAATATAATAATTTGGCCGCTTTGATGGAGCTGCTTAATGCAGTTTCATGTGCTTTTGCTGCATCAAGTTAGACTTAACTGGGTGGCAAAAGTAAGTTCCTCGGTACTAGTTGATTCTTGGAGATTCTTTGTTTCTGCCTCTTCAATTTCATGCTGCTTTCTGAAAATAGTCTTATTTTGGTCTGCCAAGGACAGCTGAGTGAGCAGGTTTACTTGTTTAATTTAAAAGGTGAGTCAATTAATAACACTAAACAACACGTTTCCGAAAATTATAAATGTAAGTGTTGTTTAGCGTTATTAATTGACTCACCTTTTAAATTAAATTGATTATAACAATACTGTTTTCAAACTTCTAAGAAAGGAAGACAGGTTTACTTGTACTTAGTTCATTGTAATACTGTGTGATGTCAAAATTGTTAAACGATCATTGTACTTCAGTTCAAAGTTTTCCTTGTTTCTGCAGGATTTGTGACATCATAAACTGAAGTGAGTATAAAATCACTGCACTTTTTTTTATAATTGCTTAAAAACTGTGGTAGATGGAAGTATATACTTTAGAAAACAGACTTGTTATTTGGTTATTAACCATGAATACCTTATACAGGTCTCGATGTGTAAAGCACTGACTACCTGTAATGTGAAGTCAGACTGTGCCATTAGACAAAATGTGCTCTGTATTCGAAAGTTGCAACAAGACAGAAATGAAACTTTGAGAATATGTTATGTAAGTTATACTTTTTTGCTCAGTGCATAAAACAATGTGAAGGATCATGAAGGAAAAAAGTTACTTCTATTAGAACATAAAAAGCCTATATAATACCTAATATATGTGTCACATTTAAGTTGGCATATCCATTATCAAGCCTTAAACACTTATAAACAAGTTGAAACTTATCATCTGCAGTATTCACTCTCAAAGTTGTATCACTGCTTAAAATTTACCACAGGAAACGATACATTGCAGCTCTGCATAAATTCAGTTGAACAGTAGACTTCTTACTAACCTATACAAAGCCACTGTTCAGTGGCAAAAAAAGAGCTAAGAAATTATTTATGGATGATTTTATATGCTTTAACATCTCTACTTCAACCTACAAGCTTGAAATTCCTAACTTTTAACTTTTAATTTTTGAACTTTTGTAGTGTCATCTGGGTCACTGTCCATTGGCACTATATAGATTTTTCCTGTCCATACTTTCTTATGGCATCTGTGTTGTAGTTTTAGAATAAAGCACAAGTGCAAGTTTAAAGCTTACACTATAACAATGCTGAATATATTGTTTATTAAAGTTTGCACTATAACAATGCTGAATATGTTTATTCCAAATGAACATTCATTAGGGAAAAACATGACTCTTCTTTACTTTAGTAAGTTCCAACATCACTTGCAACATAGCATCCTATAGGAGGTCACAAATATAATCCAAACATAGAAAAATAATTTTAAATCTCTAAACTGTCAAATACATAAATTCATTTCAAATAAAGTAAATAAAAGCCAAGTCCAAATGCACTCACTGCACATGCACTGACATCAGTAGAAGACAAGTAGCCTTGCTGTCAGCTTTGTTCCCACAATCACCATAGTCTTTGTTGCCAACATTAAAAAAGCCAACACACTATAGTCAGTAAATAAACTGGCAAAGGTTTTCAAAAGTATTCTGAAGTATAACTATTTAAACTAAGCTAAGGCTTTATTTATATATCTACCTTTTCAGATAAATCATAGTGTAAATCTCCTGGATGTCCTCAATCAGCTCTTGAAACAGATTGGCTTTTCTGTTTTTTGCAGTCTTGGCACCACCAGGGTTGCCAACCCGTACGATAATTATGGGGGTGCATGATAATTTGAATGTTTTTAGTTCGATACCAGCGAAATATCATTTTCACTGGTTTGTCACACCTGCAAAATAAAATTAATTACAAATAGCGATGTCAATTTTGCCCTCGTGGCCTGTCTCCACTCCTCTAAGGCAACCATTTCATATCCTTTTACCTTTTATCCTCTTGTTGCCAGTGTGCCCAGATCTGGTAATCTCAATGAAGGCACTGTTCAGAAAATTGATGATCAATGGAGAAAAGTAGGAATAAGTCATATTCCCTGTGAAATAAACAACATGCCTGAAGCTAGCAGTTTCTGGAGTGCTGTTAAACACATGTGTCACCTTGGTGGAAATACTGATTTCAAAGAACTGGCAGAGGTGGCATTATCAGTGATTTCATTGCCCCACAGAAACGCTTCTTGTGGAAGACTTTTCTCTGAACTGGGCTTAATAAAAACCAAAATTAGAAACAGATTGGCGCTACATAAGGTAAATGGACTTATTCTGTCATCTCAGCTTATGAAATAATGTGGTGGACCCGAAAATCTGCAAGTTACCGAGAAGATGTTAAAGTTTATCTCAGTAACAAATTTGTATAATGTTGCAACAGTTGAAGATGATGAACTTTCAGATTACGTGAAACATAACTGCTAAAGGTAATACTGGTTGAGGTCATCAATCTTGTAAGTGAATACCATAAATATAAATGCTATTACATTTTCATACGTGTTGTTTAGATATTTTCATTGTTGTAGCATTTGGTTTATGATGTATGATAATTTTGAATCCAAATCTATAATTTTGAGTGGCCGGTACAATAATTTTACTTTTAAAAGCTGGCAACCCTGGGCACCACTGTTATTCTGCCAAATGTACATTCATTTGAACCTGTCTGATACTGCCCCTTGATAGGCGATGATGGAGAGATTGCTAGCATGATTCAGTGTTTGTATGAATATCTGTATTGGGTCCACAAATGCAGGCTGCAGTTTACAGTTAGTTGAGCCAAAAATCTCCAGCTATTAAGCTCTTGTATCCACCCCAGTAATCGGTATGGATTGTGTTGGTAAACTTCACATGCTCCTCAAAGCAAAGAGGATGGCACCATCTCTGAAATTACTGGGGCATATTGTAATCTGCACTCCATTGGTAACCACATCAGTCATTGGGAGGATCTAGTTTCCTTCCACAAAGCAATCATGATATTTTCTTCTTCCAATTTTGCATTCATCAATCTGAATTGCATGGCCAGCACCGCCTATTTTGCCCCTGTTGATACAGATATTGCATTGTGGCTTATGCTTGTGTCTCCAATAAACAATGGGTAATGATTGGCTCATATGAAAATGTGTGGGCATAGCTGAGTGTAACTAGAAGTACCTACCACTAGGTACCAGTTACTAGTACCAGTTACTACCTACATGAGCTGTATTGTTGCAAATGTAGCTGTTTTTTCTACACAAAGGCACGTTTTGGCATGAACAACTCTAGCTAATTGGAGTGAAGGGAACACAAGAGGATCATAATTAGATTTTAAATATAAAGTAAGTTTAGATAAAACAGGGACAGAAACAGTAGCCTTCTGCTGTTATTTGTGTGTAGTTAGTCTGATGACTGGATGGATTGGAAAGTTTTATGGCCGCTAGTTTTGTAAACTGTGATAAAATAAGTTGTTTACATTTAAATTGGATTTATACTACATATTTTTAGATTTTAACTGAAAAACAAACTTGGGATAAACAGCAAAACATTAGTGTTATTACAAATTCAGGGTATGAAGTAAAGAAACAAATTTTAAATTTTACTTGGAAAGTTGGACAATAATGGTTGTAAGGAATTAAATATGAATTGATGTGGGAAAATGCAAAGCAGGGAAACCAACATTCATTTTCATTCATATATTGGCATCCCTGCTAAATCATTGGACCTATATTTCATCACTTGAAAGAAAGTGAAAGCTGGGACACATGATCATGGCAACCATTGGTTCCTTTTCCTTCATGTTCATTGGTGCAAAGAACCACCTACTTCATATTGTTTACACATGTCACAGAAGAAGGAAGAAAGCCTTTAAATGCATCACATTGTGTCCCGAGTGCACATTGTTGCCATTTGTTTGTTCATAACATTTTAGAATGTGTATAGAATATCTGCAAAGGATAAGTCGCATGGGTTTTATTCCACAAATAAAAATAGTTATGTGCAAATTTTGTAATTGCCAAGTATCTTGGGAGAGCAAATATTACATCAAGAAGCACTTAAAATCAGCTAAGCATGTGTCTGCATAGAATTTGCATAAAGAAATTGTGTTAAATTTGCCAACAACCATCACCATGTGCTTCTACAGTGTAGAAAAGAAAAGGAAGATTACCAAATATTTTGGTAAACATGTTTTTTAAACGTTTTTAAAGGTAAATATTCCATGGTCTAAGCTTGAAAACAAACATGTAAAGGTATTCTGAAATGAATTTGTTCAAGGTAAACTGCATAATTTTATAAAGAATTGCTTTAAAGTCTGGATAAGTTAATTTTTAACTGACTATGAGCACAAATGCATCCAAGTTCAAATTAGATTATTTAGCTACTTAAGGAGTACATTTTAATTTAAGAAATACACCTTGTGTTTAGTAGTATTATTACTGCATTTGCTTTCTGCAACAATGCAGTTTTAATACCATTAGGTGTGAAGTTCAATTGATTTCCAAGATACAGCCATCACAAAGTAAAAATGGCTAGTTGTGGATATGGGTAAATTTGAGAAATACCATGTTACAGACTGAACGTAAAAATGGCCATTATTGAGAAGATGCGGTGAAGATTTGTGATGGCTAGCTGCTGTAAACTTAGTTTTACTAAGTAGCATCGCTGAAGAAGAAATGTTTGTTCAGTGACGCTGTCAGTTACCAGGATCAATTCAGCGTCACTGTATACCAGAATTTTGCCCTGCAGAAGTTCTTTTACATCCAGTAAACCTACTGACTTGAGGCTATTTTTTAAAGCAAACTTAATAGCCATCGATCTAGCTGGATTTGAATCAGTGATCTTGAGCTTGACTGACTAGCATTGCTGACTCGTGTTTCTACAAAATAAAAGGTTATTACGTTAATTTGGCTTTATTCAGAAACAGTCAATTAGATGTAATTTTCTCACTTCCTTTGTTACTAATCAATCATCATTTCACTATATACTGACTGGCTTAGCTAATTACATTTCCCTTGATCAACACAAATTTTCAGATAGGTTCTAATAGGTTTGATTCTCAGATATTCAGACTGTTGTAAACTGCATTAAACAATTGCCTAAATTTCTGATTTTAGCTTTTCATGGGATAAGCTGCATAACTTCCAAATAATACCCTAAATATATTGCTGGATGTTACTTGAGTAATATCATTTAAAAAATGCAATGTTGCAGATATTGAGTAATAGCTCCATTTTGAAAGTACAGTCCTGTAAGTGCTGCAGGACATTTGCTTGTATGCAATATACAGAGTACAAAAACTTTGATACGAGTATATTCGACATATACAAGCAGAATGAGAGGAAGAGATGAAGACCAAAAAGTCACACTGTTCTGTAATGAAACCACCAACAAATGTGATCAGTGTGTGTTTGTGGACTTCTTGTAAAATGTAACAGAAGAGCAGTTGGTTTCCATCAAAGCAGAGGCTCGCTTCATGACAGAAACAGTCATTGCTCAGTGCATCACTTCTCTAAGTGTGCTGCTGTGCACGTTTTGGATGGTGGTCTCAGACTAATTTAAGAGACATTGAAAACAGCTGCAGATGAAGTATTTGATGCAAGATGGCCAACATTGATGAAAGATACAGCAACAATTCAACAAAAAATAAGATTAAAACAATGTTGAATAAGAACCAGTGATACCACAAATAATTTTTAAGAAGCAGTGGGCATGTTTGACCCTGCAAATATGATTCATTTAATAGTAAATGAAGATGTTGCAAAAATGTCCAGAAAGCTGTATTTCTGTTCTAATCTAAGTGAGACTGAAATCATAATGGGAATGAAAAAATTGCAAAGCATGATGAAAATGATCATGTTAAGTGCAGTGGCAGTTTAATATAGGGTTTTGCACACAGTGTTCTTCAGTTGCTGAGGATGCTGTTTGAAAATGTTGATTGTGAACAATGTCCTTTCTGATAAGTGGCTTGTTCTTGCAGAACAGAATGTGATTCTTTTTTTTTTTTTCCCCAGGGATTTAGTTTGAAAATTAAAGTGTCATTCTTTCCAATCTCTGATGTATGCTAGTGGATTAGCACATTATAGTGGCGCTTTTACTTTGATATTCAATTTATTACTCAGGACATTTAGCAATGTATTTGATGGTGGAGAACTGATCAGCAGGAAGGAGGGAAGGTGAACAACCTGTCACAAAAATCTGTGCACATGGTAGGCACAAGATGTGCTTCACTAAGGAGCAGAACAAAATTTTACTTAATTCTAAAGTGAAGAATCTTATATATCTGTCTCACTTGTAGTGTTTCCATTATGGGATACAATTGTATTGCAGTTTTATGTCACCCTCAAATAACAACTAGACTGTCAACTTAATGTGCAACTGGTAGCCATCTCTTACAACACATGCACCCTCCTTAAGTCATGGATAAATAGATACAAAGCTATTATTTATTTATGCCAACAAACTTACTGTTGGTGGGTTTAGACACACAAACCTGGTAAGTGGAGGGTCTGTAATTCAAATCCCAGTTGTGGCATTGAGTTTTTGAGTTCTTATTCTACCTCAGATACAAAGCTATTTGTCCCAGGTAGTATAAAATGCAATTGTTTAAGTGGACACTGGTTTATGAATATATATAATACCAGCGGACCTAACAGATGTTCTGCTCAAACATTTTATATTAAAAACGCTGTAAATAAGCTGTAAATTGTTTAGAATATTTTGATGAAAAATATGTAAAAAGGTATCTAAAGTAAGAACAAAATTAGAAACTAAAAACTTCACTTATCTTAGTAATATTGCAAGTTCTTTGGTGCAAAGCTGGACAATGTTTTGAGTTGACTCCAACTCATTCTCAAAGCTATTTTTAGAATACCTGGTGCCACCACATGGACAATTATCTAAACTCGAACCTATCAATTGCGTCTGAGTTCATTGGTAGATCTTGTTAAAATGCACAATTTATGTACAATTTTTTTTTGAGTGAACCATTTTGGAGATAGTCCTTGTTACTTGTGTGAGATTTCCAATTCATATACTGTTCTCAAATGGGAGGTTGTAATTCACTTTGTTTCTATTATTATTAACATCATCATCGAAGTCATCGTCGTTGTCGTCATCGTCGTTGTCATCACCATCACCATAAAAATCGTCGTCATCACCATCACCATCACCATCATCATCATCATCATCATCATAATCATCATCTGCCTCACGTTTAAGAGGTCGCGAGTTCGATTCTCGCTTAGGCTAAGTTATCCGAATTATCCTAGTAAGGTTTTTTTCCGAGGTTTTCCCTACCCTGAGAAGACGAATGTCGGGTAACTTAAGGCTCCATGGACCTCGGGCTCATTTGAGCATCATTTCACCCATTTCATTTCATTCTTTTGTCCGAGATGACACAATGTTGGAGGACGTCAATTCAAATAAAAAAAACAAAAAAAAACACCATCACCATCATCATCATCACCACTGCCACCACAACCATGACGACCACCACCACCGCCGCCGCCGCCACCGCCACCACCCCCACCACCACCACCACCGCCGCCGCCGCCGCCGCCGCCGCCGCCGCCGCCACCACCACCACCACCACCACCTAGGTGGTAGGCGAGCGCTCTAACTGCTCGGCCATGGTGCCGCCGGAGACGCACCTCCTCGGTAGCGGAGATGCAAGAAGATCCTGCCTATCCTGGGAGAAACTCAGTGAAAAAGAGGCAGCATAAAGATGAAAACAGTGTAAGCCCAAAAGTTCACAAAAGGGCTAAATTGAACTGACCACCGTCTATACACGGTAATGCACAGTTACCTTGCAATACTTATCCCACACAGATATTAATATGGCTATCCTACATTGGAACATACGTGGTATTAGAACACAACGACCAGAACTTGAGCTTTTGCTCAAAGAGAACGAACCTCTGGTTGCATGTTTGCAAGAGACTAAGCTGCGTCCTCAAGACGCTTTCCATCCAAGGCGATACACCCCAGTACGGTGTGGTCGCACCAGAAGAGGGTGTTCTAGCACATGGCGGCGCTATGATACTTGTGAGATGACACACACACACACACACACACACACACACACATACACACACACGCACACGCACGCACGCACACACACACATATAAAATC
Organism: Tenodera sinensis; assembly: GCA_030765045.1. NCBI lineage: Eukaryota > Metazoa > Arthropoda > Insecta > Mantodea > Mantidae > Tenodera > Tenodera sinensis. The sequence goes on along the minus strand of JAUKNM010000055.1, from coordinate 1,151,121 downwards.
TGTACCATTACACTCTGATATACAATCAGTTGCTCTAAGGATTATACTGCCAAACATCACCATTTGTACCTTATATTTGCCTCCGTCCCATGACTTCTTGCACATTGATTTAGAAGATCTAGTTTCCCAGTTACCAATACCGTTTCTGTTGGTGGGAGACTTCAATGTGCACCACCCACATTGGGCGGCACCGTGGCCGAGCGGTTAGCGCGCTCGCCTACCACCTAGGCGGCCCAGGTTCGATCCCAGGGACCCGCATGTGGTATTCATGGTGGACAAAGCGGCATCTGGGCGGGTTTTCCCCAGGTTCTCCGGTTTCCCCGCCATCTCATTCCACCGGTGCTCCATCTTCATTCCATGTATCATCAGTGTCACCGCCTGTGGTGCCGTAGTAGTAAAAGCGGGCGTTAAACACTACACAAACCACCCACTTTGGGGTTCAAGTGGCCTGGACAGTTACAACCTAGCTCTCCTCAACACTGGAGAGCCACATTCATTTCTGACTCTTACAATAGTTTCTTGCACCTTGATCTTGCGGTTTGTTCACCTCAATTGGCAGTCTCCTTTCAATGGCATGTCATCTCTGATTTACACTCTAGTGACCACTTCCCATGTCGTATTAGTCTCTTAACACAAGATACGTTTTCCACACGTATGCCCAGATGGTGTTTGGACCATGCCAACTGGAACCTTTACACCCAGTTGGCTGTCTTTACGTGCAACAAGCACGACCCAGTGAATGATTTGGCGTAGCATCTCATGGAGATGATTCTCTCTGCTGCTAAACAATCAATTCCGCATTTGACTTCTCACCCCCGTCGATTTCCCGGCCCCTGGTGGACGGAAGAATGTCGGAATGCCATTCGTGCTCGAAGGCGTGCACTTAGGGTTTTCCAACGTCACCCTACTTTGGATAACCTAATCCAATACATGAAAATGCGCGCCAGGTCCAGAGAAATCATTAAGGTTGGCAAAAAGCCATCCTGGAGCAAATTTGTTACTTCATTTAACCGACACACACCTTCCTCGGTTGTGTGGGATAGGTTAAGGCAGGTTGCTGGGCAATCTACCCATATTCCAATTGCGGGACTGAAAACATCCTCAGCAGCTGTTGTTAATGCATTCGAAGTCGCGAACACGTTTGGCAGTGCTTTCACTAAAGTGTCTAGCTCGGAAAACTACTCCCCTGAGTTCCTGCCAACTATAAATCAGGTGGAATCTCAAGGCTTCACGTTTCTGTCTAGAAACATAAAAGATTACAATCGCCTTTTCACCATGGCGGAGATAGAACATTCTCTTAAATCTTCATAATAATCAGCACGAGGACCGGACGGTATTCATGTACAAGTGTTACAACAGCTCTCTCCTGAAGGTAAGGCATTCCTGCTCGAGGTCTATAATCATGTTTGGGTTGACAGTATACTCCCAGAAAATTGGCGGGAGGCCACCGTTATTCCCATCCTGAAGGCTGGAAAAGACCGTCATCTTCCCTCCAGCTATCGTCCTATTTCCCTTACCAGTTGCGTTTGCAAGGTGATGGAACGCACGATCAATGGACGATTGGTATGGTAGTTAGAAAGTCGTAACCTACTGACTAACATCCAGTATGGTTTACGACGACGCCGTTTAACTATAGACCATCTTGTGTTAATATGGACACAGAGAATGGACGGATTTATGAAGAACTGTCAAACCATTGGCATATTTTTCAATCTCGAGAAGGCTTATGATACGTGCTGGCGAGCAGGGATTCTACGTTCCCGTATACCTGGAACATACGTGGACGCCTATCACTGTTCATTCAGGAGTTTATGAAGGACCGCTTTTTTCGAGTAAGGGTCGGCTCAGTTTTTTACCTCAGGGTTCGGTACTGTCACACTGTTTGCTATAGCAATTAAGTCAATCTGGAAATGTGTTCCACCTGGAGACTTGTCATGCCTATTCGAGAACAACTTCGCTCTCTATTGCACTTCTCAGCGCACGGCGTTCTTACAACGGCGCCTGCAGCAATGTTTGGACAGCCTTAGAGAACGGAGTTTAAAAACGGCTTCCATTTCTCAACTGAGTAGTCAATCTGCGTTAATTTCTTGCGTTGTAGGAGATGATTACCACCTTCACTCCATTTCGGTCCAGATTTACTTCCCTTCGCAAATGATACGCTCTTCCTGGGTTTGATCTTGGACAAGAAGCTTAGTTGGTTGTTGCATATTGCACAGCTATGAGCACGATATGAGCGTGCCCTAAATATCATGCGAGTACTAAATGGCAAATCGTGAGGAGCAGATCGGACAATTTTGTTGCAAATATATCGCGCATTGATCCGATCCAAACTGGACTATGGGTGTATTGTTTATTCGCCAGCACGACCATCTGTGCTGAGAAGATTAGAGGTGGTCCACAATAGGGGCATCCGCATTGCAATAGGAGCTTTTCCAACAAACCCGGTGGTGAGCCTTTACGCCGATTCCAAAGAACCTCCTCTGCAATATTGGCGTGAGATTCTCTTGGCGAATTATGGTTGTGCGCTTAGATGTATGCCTTAGTACCCAACGTTTGCTTCTTTTTTCAGCACCACGCTAAGAGAACGATATAGGAATAGCACCTTAGTCCTAAGCCTACAGGGTTTCGTTTCCAAGATCTTCTAATGAAGTTTCGAGTGGAACTGCCTAGGATGTTTGCCAAGGGCGAGAAGCTTTACCCCCCTTGGCTATCTGGCACGCCCCATGTAGATCTTGGGATAACTGTACATCGGGAGTCCACGATACCTATTTCAAGTATGCATGCATGTTTTTTAGAATTTTTGTCAGGTTACACTGACCATCCATGTATATACACCGATGGGTCAAAGAGCACCAACGGTGTTGGATGTGTTTATGTTTATGGAACCAAACCACATACGTTCGGTTTTCCAAATAGCACTTCCATTTTTACTGCAGAGTTATGCAATTTACCGAGCCATTTTGTATGTACGCCGTCGTAAATTAGGCGACTGACTGATTTTGAGCTATTCCCTTAGTGCACTTCAGAACCTTTGTGAACTGTACAACCCGCACCCTACTGTACAAAATATCCAGGATGCCCTCCATGTTTTACATGCTTGTGGCATTGACCTAGTGTGTGCAGGATTCCTGGTCACGTAGGTTTGCCGGTGAATGAAATGGCAGACTTAGCAGCAAAGATGGCAACTACAGAACCCAGTATTACCATTTCGCATGTTACCTCGGAAGACTTCAGGCTTGAAGTGCGGAGAGCGGTGCTGTTGTCCTGTCACGAAGAGTGGTCAGCTCTCCGCGGTAATAAGCTGAGAGAAGTGAAAGAACTTCTGATAAGCTGGGTAACTTCCTGTCACATATTTCACTGCGAGGAGGTTAGTTTGGCTCGATTAAGGATAGGGCACTGCAATTTTTTGCATGGTTATCTATTTAAAAGGGACCCTGCCCCTCTATGTCCATTGTGTTACAACCTTTTGTCAGTTCGCCACATGCTGCTAGAGTGTTGCTCTCTACTGCACCTTCAGGATTCTCTACAGCCTGCCAGACTTGCAGGCTTCTTAGCGGACGACAAAACAGCAGTTGATAGAGTTTTTAAGTTTTTAACGGAGTGCAATATCAATTTGAGGATTTAAAATTTTAGATATGCCTATATCTGGCTCTCTAAAAAGTGGTTACATTTACTGCTAAGTCTTTTCAGTGAAAAATATTGGAGAGCAAGAGGATTAATGACTTCATTGTCAGAAATCCAGCATTAGCTAACAACAACATATCTGGCTATTGCCTCTGTTTTTTACTTTTTGTGTATATTTTCCTTGTTGCTAGTATTTTGTATTTTTCAGTGAAATTTATGTCTGGCTATTGCCATGGATCTTTTAAGGGTGCTGATGACCTAGAAGTTGAGTGCCCTTAGCCCACAAATAAAAAAAGTGTGTTCATGGTGTTCTGTATCTATGTGGTATTTTTCTTGACAACTATATATTTCTGCATAATTTTTGGCAAAGCATATCTGTATGGTGGTTATACTGACAATGTAGATTCCAGTAAATTTGCTGGAGAATTTGGTCAATTTAGTATTCATGCTTATTACAGTGGCAAAGTTCAAAATGTGTGTATTTTTTTTTTCAAGATAATCTGAAATTAAAAGTTCCTTGTAGCTCAATTGGTAGAGCACCTGGCTGTGTGAGTGGTCTAGTTAATAAAAACATATTTTGTTGTTTAGCGATACTATCAATTGCCAGGATCCAATCAGCATCGCCAATGTGCTGGAATTTTGTCCTGCAGGTGTTCTTTACATGCCAGTAAATCTACTAATATGGAGCTGTCGTTTTTAAGCACACTTAAAAACCATCAATCTGAGTCAGATTTGAACCTATGACCTTGGGATCAGTAGGCCAGTGTCTAACCAACTGAGTCACTTAGACCGACATTAGGGGTCTAGGGTTTGACTCCTAGTTGGAAGTGGAGAGTTTTCTGTAGTCAAGGTTATTTGCTATCCTCCCAGAGTTTAGAAGTTGGAATGAGTGTGTGAATGTGTGTTGTGTACCCCCTCCCCCCCAAAATAAAAAAAAAAAAAAAAACAATGTCAACTGTTTACAAGTTATGTTCCAAAAATGAAGGGCTGTCCACATGACCATTACAGTCAAAGGAAAGATATAAAGTTCCGAAAGGTATCCACATGTTATTTATTTTCAATGAAATGGGACTGAATTGGTGTGAAGTTCATATGAAAATCTCCACTATGTTAAAATATTTGGAAATATTTCATGGCCTATACATCATACCCTATGCAGTTGAACCACAATTAACTGTGATAATGGGTTGATGGTTAACCAAAAATGATAGATAATCCATCTTCCTTGACATAAACAGTAGGTTTGATAAGCAGTTATACACTAAACCTGCAAGTCTTGTATTACGTTTCTAGTATATTTAGAAAAATGCTAAGGGTAAGTCCATTTCAAAAAGGCTGGGAAAGGGAAATAAATTAAGCCATATTTTTTAAAAGGACCAATATTTTGTGTTGAATCACATATTCCAACAATTCCTGTGAAATTAAATGAAATATTTAATGTCATTTGACACAAACTGTCATCTTTGAATATAAATATATCATAAACAATGTCCTTTGGAATGACAAAGCTTATAAACAAATGTAAAGATCAGTAGGACATGCCAATATAGTTATATTATTTTCTTTAACCATATATTTATTTTAATAAAATTTAGCTTAAGTAGGCCCTGCCATTTTAAAAACTAGGAAATTGAAATCATTCTACTTATAATGTGGAGTATTTAGCCATAAAAATAATTCTGGTATGACAAAAAACAGGAGATAAAAAATAAAATATCCCATGCAATTCAAGATAAGCATGGATGCAGGTTTGGCATGTTTATCTGCATCCTGCACAATAGGAGCAATGCATAATCACCTGAAGAGTGTTGCAACCTTGAGGATAAACATAAACAACTTCCTTCTCTATGATTGTGTTGTGATGCAAATTCTTTCTAATTCAATGCAAACATGTTGCTCCTGTTTCTGTTATGCTACTGTTTATAACCATTTTCTGGATCATTCATGATCATATGCATGTGAAAAAGGCCAGTGTAAGATGGGTGCCCAGACTTTTTTCTGCAGTTCAGAAGGAGCAGCATGTGACTTGAAGCATCAAGTTTCCAGGAGCTCTGCCATGGCAACCGACAAGTACTGGAATCCATTATTTATTTATGCCAACAAACTTGCTGTTAGTGTTTTTAAACACACAAGCCGTGTGTGGGCAATGAACTTAAAAATTCAATGCCACAGCTGGGATTTGAACCACAGACCTTCCACTTACCAGGCGGCTGCAACTGGAAGTTCTGTGGTTCAGATCCCGGCTGTGGCCTTGAATTTTTCAGTTCCAATTCTACCTCTCTTTAATTTCTAAGTTGTTTTCCCATCACGTTAACGTTAATTTGTGGCTACATTCGTTTGAATTAAAGTGGAAATACATTGCAGCATTCTTCACATAATGTTTACATGACAGTTAAGGAAATAATAAACCATTTATATCCATTCATAAAGAAGCTAGATGGCTCCAAATATTTAACACAAATTATTTCTTTAGGGCAAAACGTTCTTATTGAGAATAATTGTATTGAACATATTTATTACAATCATTTAGAATCCCTAGTTAATGTATGACTGAAGCAGTACCTTCCATCCTGTAGTTTCCATATATCAGGCCAATCAGTGATAATTTATTGTTGTAACATACACACAAACTATGTGTAATAAGTTTTGAAATGTAGTATCAGATTTGAAAAATTAATTCCATAGATGGAATATGAACCACGGATCTTCTGCTGCATGCACACCTGCTCTTAACCACTGAGCTACCATGGTGATATGCTGACATGGTCTTAAATTCTCCATCTGATTCGCACTTTCCCAGTAGACCACAAGGGAATCTCATTTTCGAGACTTGTACCCCAATGGCGACTCACAATCTTGAGTACTGAAGTCCTGGACTATGGGAATTTTTCCCCTGCTTGGAGATCTGGCACGGGGTACACTCAGCCTTGTTAGGTCCCAGAGGGGCCAGTTGAGGAGCTACTTGATGAAGTAGCTACCCTAGGTCATGAAGGCCACATAACTGGCGGGAGGGCGTGGTGCACTGACCACCTCCTACCCTCCAGTACTGCACCCCACTCATGACACCTGTAGTGGGCAGATGTGGGGGACGCAGTGTCCAAATGGCAAGCCTTGGCCTTTCATGGGCTGTTGCCCTGAGGGTTTAGTTTTTCTTACTTACCATATATCAGGCCAATCAATGATAATTGGTTGTTCTAACACCCACAAACCATGTTGAAAGGTAGAATCAGAACTGAAAAATTCAGTACCATAACCAGGTTTTGAACCATGGATTTTCTGCTCTATAGGTAGCTGCCCTTAACCATTGAATTAACATCCCTACATGGCCTTAATTCTCTGGCAATGGCATTTAATTTTTCAATTCTGATTCTACCTTTCAAAATATTTCAGTAGATCCTTCCACCTAACTTATATTCTGTTGGTAAAATTCAAATGCAGTATTTCCAATTTTAAATGTATTTTTCAAGAAAACAATAGCTTGGCGGCTGGCCAATTGGTAGAGTACCCGCTTACTGTGCAAGGGCTCCCAGGTGTAATTTCCGGCTCGGGAGTGGCAATTTTTCTCCAGTCAAGATTATTCCCAATCTTCCCCAGAGCCTGGCGGTATGAATGAGAGTGTGAATGTGTGGGTGAATTTAATATATAAAATTTCTAAAGACTGAAAACCCACTGTTAAATGAGTAACACCCTTGCCTTTAGACTATATGTTCCACAGGGGTAGCCACAAGTATGACCGTTGAAGTTAAAGACGGGATATAAATGGAACAAAACAAGAAAAAAGCTTTGTCTTAGAAGTATCTAATGCATTGCAAAATTATGGTGTATATGCAAGTGGTATTGATTGATTTTTTTTTTAATTTCCTGAAAATTTACTGAAAGTAAATTGGGGTTCACATCTAGGAGCCTAAAATGTTTGCTGTGTACAGGAATTTTCATTTCAGAAAACAACCACACATAAGATGCATACACTCTCATGCATGTATGCATATATGTATAAACAGGCATGAAAATAAATGAGCTCAAACGTTTGACTGACAACATAAGAGGATGTTCAAAAAATTGTCATTAATTCTTTGTTGTGATGTTATTATTTTCAGGTTGACATGGCTTCCTGTTTGGGAAGATGAAGAGGAATCTCCACATATTTATGGTTATTTATGTGACCTCATAGAAAGCAACCATCCTATCATCTTGGGACTATACAATGCAAATTTGCCCAGACTTGAAACCATTATTTCAGAAGCATTTGCAAAAGATGCTATATCAACGGAGAACGAGGTTGCTAAACGTATGCTTATGCTGTCTAGTCAGATAAAAGTAAGTAAATATTGTGCTCATGATGGGCAAACCAAATTTCTACATTGATTAACATTTAATATAACTTGTCAAGTATAGCATGTTAACAGTTGTTGGCAAAATTTGTATTGCAAGATTGACTTAGTGTTATGCTTGACAGTTTTAACACGTGGTCCTTTGGTGGGTGCCTTTGGGCAAGCTCTGGAAGTTTTTGGACTGTAGTCATGGCAATAGCATGCTCTCTCTGCATGCTATTCATCATATTCTTTGTAGGTTCATTTGTATTCTGTGTTGCTCATATCCTTGATATGCTGAGGCCATCAGTGTGGGATGTTTTGTGCAAAGAGTACAAGAACAAGATAAAAAGGACAGATAATTATGTTGAACTATGTGAAATTTAGGACAGATAATTATGTTGAACTATGTGAAATTTATTGCTGTTCTGAGGCAATATAAAAAGTGCTCATTGTACAGTAGAAAACCACTAGAAACCTCAAATCTGCCAGCTGGAATTGGTGTTCTCAAATGTGTGTGCTTTTTGTGAATTATAGAGTTCTATCTTGCTAAAAAGAAGTTAGAAGTCCCTTTCACTCATTTTCAAGAAGTTGTTAAAAGCCAAACCTGTCCCCAAGTTTAAATTCATTCAAAATATTTTCCCTAATCAGATAAGGGCTCATCCATATAGTAGTAGCCAAATTCTTGTCAGTGGAGTCTATTTTGCTTTTAGTTGAAAGATTTTTGTTGTCAGCCATTATGGATGGGATGTTTACAGTTACAGCATGTTAATATTACTCACTATCAATTGCTAAACAGTTTCTAGCAGTAGTAAATGGTACTGTATTCATTCCATAGTTGCATAGTAATTGTGTAGTCATATTTGATTGTGTGTTGAATTATAATGCTATTTTTGTAGTATGTATGTATTGTATTACTGCATAATTGAGTATAAAGGAATGTAATCATGCTGAGTGATTAATTTTTTTTTAAATAATTATTTTAATTTCTTGTGCCTTAAACTTGAAGTTTTCGTGCATGTTGATATTTTCTGACATGAACACGATATAATGACTTCTTATATCCATTGTAAGCTAACTAATCATTGACAGTGCATGACGCAGGGTTGCCAATGCTTAAAAGTAAAATTATCATACCAGCCACTCAAAATTATAGATTTGGATTAAAAATTATTGTGTATCATAAACCAAGTACTACAACAATAAATGCATCAGCACAACACTTACGAAAATGTAATAGTATTGATGTTTATGGCATCCACTTACAAAATTGATGACCTCAATCAGTATTACAACTTTAGTACTTATATTTTTCGCACTATTCACCTGAAAGTTCATCATCTTCCTCAACTGTTGCAATATTATACAAATTTGTTGTTGAGATAAACTTTAACATCTCAATGGCTTGCAGATTTCCGGACCTACCACATTATTTCAGCTGAAATGTCCGAATAAGTTCATTTACCATATCTAGTGCCAATCTGTTTCTAATTTTGGTTTTTTATTAAACCTAGTTTGGAAAACTCTTTCGCAAGAAGTGTTTCTGTGGGGCAATTAAATCACTGATAATGCAACCTCTGCCAGTTCTTTGAAATCAGTATTTCCACCAAGGTGACATGTGTTTAACAGCACTCCAGAAGCTGTCAGGTTCAGGCATGTTCTTTGTTTCACACAGAATATCACTTATTCCGAGTTTTCTCCATTGATCATCAATTTTCTGAACAGTGCCTTCTTCATTGAGATTACCAGATCTGGGCACACTGGCAACAAGAGGATAAAGGGTAGAAGGATTAGTAGGATATGAAATGGTTGCCTTAGAGTAGTGGAGACAGGCCATGAGGGCAAAAGTGGTGGCACTATTTGTAAGTAATTTCATTTTGCTGGTGTGACAAACCAGTGAAAATGATATTTTGCCGGTATCGAAATTATTGTACACCCCCATAATTATCCTACAGGTTGACAACCAGAGTACAAACATTCAAATTATTGTATGCCCTCATAATTATCATATGGGTTGGCAACCCTGGCATGACGAAGTTAAGTCCTTTAACATGGTAATAATCTTTGACACTTATAGAGATGCCTTTGAATGCAGGTATTTAAAGAAAATATTAGGTATTAATTTCTGGAAAAATGATCGATAGTTGAAGTAGGGGTATTACCTATTTTATCTGCAGTAATGGTAATCAATATCTCCTAAAGCTTTCAGTTCTAAAATTTCAATGTTATTGCAGCAATATGACAATGTTATGCAGTTGTATATTTGGCACAAGTTATATAAATAATGATGTTCCCGTTAAGACAGAAAAGGTAGAAAAAAGAATAAAAAAGATGTGCTATATGGGATTTCATCCCAGTTCAGGGAAATACTCTTGTTCCACGGCAGCACACCTTAATGTCTTCAGCTGCTCCTGAGTACAGGAATTCTGTTTGGATGATTAACCTTACATTGGTAAGCAAAGAGCTGTGTGCATGTCCGTGCATGTGTGTTAACAATGCTGTCAACTTTAGGAATCAGTAGGCAAGAGCTTAACCAACTGATCCACCCATACTGACCTCTTCCTTAAAGAGACATTGATATAGTGAGACATTACAGACCTGACCTAAAATATTTTTTCTCTTCCTCTTCTTCCATGTTAACCTGTCAAAACTTTCTCAGAAGTGCAGCTAAATCACAAGTACCAACATTTTCTTTATGAAATAGAAATTCATGCAACTTGTGATTTGTAACTTGTAAGCTGTATGAAATGTATTTCAGATTTGTTTCCTATTATGTGATACACAGTTTAAGGTCGTATGGAAATATTTTTCTATCTGCTAGATATATACACATCCAATTGTTTCAGTATATGGTGGGTAAGAAAGATGCCAACTATGCATAATTTGAACTGTCACCAGCTGTTTCAAATTGTAAAGCAACCTGACTTCAGTGTTAGACGTCAATAGACAAGACAGTTATGAGACAGGCAAAAGTTAGGAGAAACTAGTAGTCTTTTGTCTATGTGAAAAGTATACTAAATGGAATGTGTCTATGGAAAATGTGCAAAGGATTTGTATGGTCTTTGTATGGAGAGTTGCTTCATCAGAGGTGCATACTTTATCCAGGAAAGCACTGTTCTTTTCAGTTTTATCCAAAACACCTGTAACAAATGTCTTCCATTTGTCTTTGTTCTGGGGATAGATTTTGTGACATAACCATAGCGGATAGATGAGAAAGTGTGAGCTCTCCTGCTAGTTCACTGCATGATCCGTGGTCCCGTGGCAACTGACCGAAACTGCGGCATGGCGATCGCAGTCGCCTTAAAATGCGACCGAACTGCCTAGTATGTGATTCGGAAGTACAGACAATTTTATACGTATGCCTTGTGTGTTGTGAGTAATTAGGTACATAACTTGTGAAATTGCTTCTAATTTTGTGCATAAATGTGTGTGTTCTTCAAAACGTAAGTTTCAAGCAACATCAATAATTGATTAAAAATGCCAACTTGTTTTGTACCCTGGTGTCGTTCAGGATACACAAACTGCTCAGAAGCTAGACATTTTTTTACTCCTCCTAAAGATAAAAATCTGTTTTACAAATGGGAAAAGTCTATTCCTAGGAAAGACACTAAATTATCTGTTAAATCTAGTATATGTGACAAACATTTTCCAGAGGACTTTTTAGTGAAAGTTGATTCATTCGTTGTGCATGGAAAACTAGTTGAAATCCCTAGAATTAAATGGCGGTTAAAGTCAGGGGTAATTCCCTGTATATTTCCTAATTTACCCAGGTACTTAACTACAGTGCATAAATCCCGAAAATCTCCACAAAACAGAGACAAAAAATTACTGAAAAAGCAATATTCAACAATCAGTAAATTACGAGATGCAGGATCCAGTCAACCAGTTCTTATTTCAAACGTGCCGTCCTTCAACAATGAGGAATTCACAGAAAACAGTTCTAATTCCTCCAAGGTCACAAACACAAGTGTCAATAATGAAATTGCTACACTGAAGAAAAGGATTAGAAACCTCAATAGAAATTTAGTTAGAACTAAAATCCTGCTATCTAAAGAGAGGGCTAAATTAAAAATAGTAGAAAAGAAATTCGCTACTAATTGTTGCGAACATAAACGCAATTTAAATTATTTAAGTAAAAAACAAAAGCTGGTTCTAGATACAATGCTTAAAAAATACATAATTTGCATTAAGGTTTAATTTTTCAGCGTAAAATCATGTAAGCAGATATTTCCCACTGTTCTTCGTTAATTATAACACCCATTATTGTAAAATACCATCCTATATTATGTGTCAAGGAAAGACGATGTTTCAAAACAGTATTTCCAATATTCATGCTTACGATTTTAGGTATTTAAAATGCTAACTGATAATATGAAACCCATTTTCACCATGCATTCGTGAACTAAAGTAAAGCGACCGCGACACCAGTGCCATCTTGCGAGCGAACCATAGTAACTCCCGAAGAGCTCACATCTCTTCTATCCGCTATGACATAACTAAATCTTGTAGCCATAGATATAATTTTTTATGGACTGTGTCAGGCACCATAGAGGAATGTCAAGTTTTGATACTGGTATGCTGCATTGACTTCCTTAGACTTCTTATGAACATTTTCCACAGACAATTCTGTTTGCTGTTTCCACTTGTAGACAAAAGATTATGTTTCTCATAACTAGAGCTGGGATTTCTATGTAATTACGTATTTTTTCCTTTCTATTCAGATGCTGCTGTTTACAAAGCATTATGTTAGGGTTAATATAACTGAATTTCATTTTGCATGTTATATACACCTGAAGCTATTAACAGTGAAGCAATATGACCCACCAATAATACAAAGTATGTAGAGACTAATGATTTCACTTCAATATATTTGAGTTGTACTCAATACACAACCAACATACATTTCAGCATCTGATCTGTGCCATTTTCACTTAATATTGGTCACTTAATCATGAAATAGATCCAGGGGTTAAATTATTACTAAAGCAATTAAATGGACCCACTGAATTGATGGTTTGGAAAAAAGTATTCATTTTGAAAAATAGGGACCATGTTATGAATTTTGAAATACCTTCTATTAATTCGGTTACTAAATTTCTTTTGAGATCAGGGATGGGTAATTACATCATCACATATGTTGTCAACGTGAGTGACATAAGTGTGACGTTAGCACTAGGTTGTAACGGTTCGTAGCTTGTGTGGCCAAGGTCAGTTTACCTTAAAAATGGTACAGATCAGGTGCTGAAACGTATGTTGGTTGTGTATTCTCGACGTACTTTGTGTTATTGGTAGATCATTTTACATAGTTTTACATATTTGTGAGCATTATAGATATTTTTAGTGATATAACAAAAAATTACATATTTTAGGATTTTCTTATTTGTATACATACCTGACAGCACCTCAGAACCATGTTGGATCTGCTGTAAAGAGCTGTACTTTACAGATCATTGTCAACTATTGCGAGATTTGTCAATGATGGATTAAAAGTTCTGTAGACAGCTGGTGTGCAGGGCGAGAAGGTATTAGTGACATATTCAGGCGCTGTAGCATATATGCTTAAAGCTGCAACTGCTCTGAAAGTGTTTTATCCCAATGTGCTCTATTTTACCTGCTTGGCTCATGGACTGCAATGTGTTTCCGAAGATAATAGAGTTAAGTTTCCACAAGAGAATAGGATAATTTCAGCAACAAAAAGGTTTTTCTTAAATCTCTACAATGTGTGCTCTCTTACAAGCAGCAATTACCAGATCCTACTGCCTCCGGAACCAGTATTAACAAGGTGGAAATATGGACAGAAGCAGTTAATTTCTATAGTGAGCATCTAGTTGATATAAAGACAGTTCTTTTGATCCTGAAAGTGCTGCATCCCAGGCTGCCTTTAGTGACTGCCTACTCAGCAGCAGCTTCAGCTGGCTTCCAGAAAGCATCCAATGTTTAGGAACATCAGAACTGCCTATGCAAGATTCTATTGTCATAGAAATTGCTTTTGAAAAACTAAGTGCTGTCCATGGAGAAACTGGTGCAAGTGTATTAAGTAAACTGCAAAATATGTTAAACATAAATCCAACGTTTCAACGTATTCAACGTTTCATAGTGTATACCAAATTCTAAATGGAGATGATGTTGATCCACCCGAGGACATTTCTCCAGGAAAATTTCCTTTCCTAAAATTTGCCCCAGTTACATCATGTGACGTGGAAAGATCTCTGTCCATAAGAATATTCTCAGTGACAAACATCTTTCAATGACCCCAGTGAACATTGGAAAATACATAATTTTAGCTGTGTTAAAAAAGCAATGTATAAATATGATTTGATTGTTGCAACTAAGAAAATGATAAGTTGGAATTAAACATTTGATATTCCATATTTTCCCCATTCCACATATTTTACTACATATTTCACTACTTTTCACTACATATTTATGCACACATTTTACTAAGTGATACTACATAAAAATCTCACCTCTACTCATAACTGTCTGTACCATCTTATAATGCTCACACAGGTGCAGACATAATCACGATGGCCAAAGTTAAATTCACAGTGAAAGTGCTCACTCTTCACAGATTTTGTTTCAGCCAGTCCAAGAACACAAAAATCTTTGTGGTGTCCAGATGGACACCTTTGCACATTGGAATTTAACCTAATAATATGATCATTGTTGTCATTGTTGCAAATATAAATCATAAGAGACCTACAAATCATATGTCAAATTTTTTTATCTGGATCTGATGCAACCAAAATTGTTATACGTTTTCATCATTAAACTTATAGACCAGATATCCTGTATTTTAACCATGGTCATTAGCCATTTTTTGAGAAATAAAGAATAACAAATCTCTTGTATAGAGAGTTTCCTGGGATGCAGGGATTTTCTTGACAATCTGCATATCACATCCTCAGAAAATAATGTACTTAATACCAGGTTTAGTATTTATCCAACATTTTGTTTTGAAGCCATATGATTCACACATACAAAAATGCTTTGGGGCAGTGTTCAATATGTGTTTTGTAGTGAGTAAATTTTTGATTGGAGTGCAATACTACTTCTGCTAACAGGAATGATACAAAATGTAAAAATTTAGAAGTATCAAAAAAGCACAGCTATTCTGTAACATCTGGTTAAACTTGAACAACTTGTCAAAAGCCATCAACCAGTTGTTAATGAGACATTTGGTATTCCTACCATTGAAGCATCATTTTGTTGAGAGGAAGAAAGTTAAGGTTAACCATACCAAGAGCTGAAACCATGTCGTTAGCACTAGCAATACTACTACTGGTTGAAAATGGGTGCACCTTTAGTACTCCTTGATTTTAGTAATGATAATTTTCTTAACCAGAAAGCTACAGAATAGCCCTGATATTTAAAACTTTATGCCAGTGAACTGATGGTATGGAAGTCCCGTAAGTGTGTTATTTGTTTCAGGAACGGATGGCGCATTAGCAATTCGATGGTGTGTGAGGGAAGACAAGACTGATAGAACAAGCCTTCCCCTTGCTAGAAAATGTCAAAATTTATTGGTCATAAAGCAAAACTTTAAGAAATGTACTGGCATTTACAAAAAAAGTGAGAGTGTTTAAACAGACACTTTTTTGTATGTGTTTCCTTCTAACAAGTATTTGATTATATGTGTATTGTAACAATTTTATTCATTTTATAACTATATAAATAAATTTATTGTTTTATGCATTTCCTTTTAACAGTGATTTTATTCTGTATGCAATATAATTTTATTCAGGCCATCCAAATATAACTGAAGCTTTATTTTCACAAAACCCTTTCATTCAACAGGTCCCTACTGTGCTTTTCAAATGGGAAGGAGTTTGTCCTTGAGCACCTCCAGGCCGGAAACCAATCAGAGTCCTGAGGTGTTGTCATATTGCTTTTCCCTTAAGTGGGGCTTGACACATGCCAAGAAATATGAAAAGAGTGGGGGTAATGATCTTGCAATGCTGTGCACGTAAATGTATCTCATTGGCTGCAGATCAGAACTCTTCCCATTTGAAAAGCACAGTAGATATCCATTTCCTAGTTATGTTCCTATCCCATCCTATCAACATATTATATCAACAGCATGTTATCAACATACAATTACATCCACAATACTACAGGACCTGCTTGCTCTGCACAATCTACAGTGCAAAGTGATGTAATCTATAGAACCTGAATTTTTATATAATATCAAATTGAGAAATATGTACATAAATATATATTAAGACATGTTATTATGAATACATAACAAATCATTTAAAGTTACATTAGAAGTCCAAACTTTAAATGGACATTAACTTATTTAACTCACAATCATTCCTTGTACCACCATATTTATTGCTTCATACTGCTCAATGCTTGTTATTTTAAATTGCTATTCACAAATTTCACTCCGAGTTTCCAGAATTATTTAGTGAACACTTCAAATGTTAATTATTGAGTCAATTTTTGACACTACATTACTTAGTTATTTGATAATGATAAGTAAAAGATGTTTAAGGAGCTAATTGCTCTCATTCTCAGTTCCTAGTCGACTGCCTGCATCATTGATCATGTAAGGTTGTACTTGTCCGTGTTGGCAGTTGGATAAACCTCTGCATAAGTAAATTAAGGAAAAATTGAAGCTATTAACAGTGAAGCAACAGAATCTAAAATAAGAACAAATTAGAAACTAGTTCAAGTTTCTAATTTGTTCTTACTTTAGACCCTACATGTATGTTGCTTGGCAGGATTTCAAAATTGAAAACACGTTTTCTGTTTTTCCAAATGTAAATGTTTTCTCACACTGACAGTCCTGTTTTTCTTGAAATGTTTTTTAGTATTAGGAGTATTAAATTTCTGTTTATGGTGTGTTGGTCTCTCCAAAAATTCCAAGCTACTACTGATTTGTCTTCTTGGTATTGCTTTATGCTCCTGTATTTTTATTTCTTGTTTTTTAATTTCTTTTAATTTTACTGATGTACATTTTTTCACATTCATTGCAGCTAATCTGGTACAGTCATGCAAAAAATTATTGTGTGCATTAGGAGAGAAGAACATTTCTTAGTACCATGTTTTGTTGCAGTGCAATTTAGGCAAGTCGATACTTCCAACATCCTGCTTGAGTTTTCCGGCTGGATAATTGTTAGCTCACAAAGTTTGCCTCAGCTGTGACTCTTATCTCATGAATTGTAGAGCATTGGTGAAATAATGAACTCTGAATTAATTTTTCCTGCAAAGTTTTATTTCCGTGCCACATATTGTTATGTACAGATTAGTTTTCTCTCTTGCAACCATATACCCTCGCAAAGATTGTTCTTTCATGAAACTGACTTTTTCAATTATTTTAGGAATTGTGTTTCCTAAATGTACTATGAATTTATGCATCCATGTGAGTTTCCAATACTGTAAGACTTTGTAATGTTCTGTCGGAGAGAGACACGTGAAGTTTCTGTTGAAATCTTACAATGAATGGTGCAGAGCATGCGCTTTCTGGGTCATGCCTTTCAGTTTTGTTGCCAACAATTGCCCCAGATTTTTGCTCTCCTATGGGCAGTTCTATGTTTCCCATTGATGGACCTTTTATTTGCATTGTTTAATGGCCATTTGGCTACTTTTCAAATGCATGACTCCTGAATATTACTGCTATCACATTTATTCATATTCCTCTCCTTCTTATAATCCTCTGTATTTTATTATTATTTTATCATTAATATGATCATTATCACTGTACAACACTGAAATTTGCACCTGGCAAATAATAGACAATTCTAATAGATTTTTGGGCATGAATTTTAGAACTAAAATCTGTTTTGTGATATCGCTTAACGTTTTTTAGATATTGCTCTTTCTGTGATTTTCAAAAATACGCTGCACTATGCCACTCCCACTGCTGCAACCTTTATCGGTCAGCTCACCCTCTCAACATCTGCTGCCATTCAAGGCTAGCAAGAGTTTTATTGCAGGCAAGGTAACTTCAGCATTTTGACAAGGGGTTTAAAATATGATTTCTTTGAAAGGTCTTAAGAGGGACAGCAGACTGCATCTATCCATGAAGATACTGAAGCAATAATGGCAAAGCTCTGCAAGAATGACATAATGCTGTTTGCCTTTGCTGAACATTCGTCCGTATAGCTCACACTGTCCAGATGAAAGAAACATGAGAATTTGAAGATAGTTTTGAAAGCTATAAACTATGCAAAGTATGAATGGGAAATCTGTAGCGATTTAAAGGTCGTAGGGTTACTCCTGGGAATACAGAGTGGCTTCACCAAGTTTTGTTTTATATGTGAGTGGGACAGTTGGACTAAAAAACATGAAGTAACTGAGTGGTCTGTAAGGAATGCTTTAATACTGGGTAAAAAGAGTGTTAAGTATGAAGCATTAGTTAACAAAGGCAAAATTTTGCTACTGCCGCTTCACATTAAGCTAGGCTTAACGAAAAATTTTGTAAATGCTTTGAACAGAGAGAGTAGGAGTTTTCGGTATTTGAAAGATAAGTTTCCAAGAATAAGTGAAGCAAAATTAAAAGAAGGTATTTTTTATTGGCCCACAAATATGCAAATTGATGGAAGGCATTTTGAAGAACTACTTTCCAAAAATGAGAAAGCAGCATGGGTGGGATTCAAGACAGTATGCAAAAATTTCCTGGGAAATACAAAAGCTGACAACTACAAGGAAATTATTGAGAACATGCTAAAGGCATATAAAAATTTAGGGTGCAATATGTCCTTAAAAATACATTTTCTGCACTCGCACTTGGACTTCTTCCATCCCAAGCTGGGGTCTGTGCGTTATGAGCACAGAGAACGGTTTCATCAGGATATAAGTGCCATGGAAAAGCAATACAGTAGAAAGTGGTCACCTAGTATGTTAGCTGACTATTGTTGGCAGCCCATAAGGGAGGTTCCTGATGTCCGCTACAAGCGGAAGTCTTCTCAAAGGTTTTTTTTTTTTCAAAAAGTAAAATTAATAATATTTTTAAGTTTTTGCATGACAGTTACCTAAATATGGATTCTTAGTTCACTTTAACTGTAATTTATGGATTCTGGATTTGGATTTGGATTTGGTTTAAGGGCGCTCAACTTCTAGGTCATCAGCGCCCTTAACAGACTCATGGCAATAGCCAGATATAAATTTCACTCAAAAAAATAAAAATACTAGCAACAAGAAAAGTTTACAAAGGTAAAAATCAGTGGCAATAGCCAGATATGAAACAAGGTGATAAATATGTCCAAAAACAGAACAAGATAATTAAAAAATTTAAATCCTCAAATTTATATTGCATTGCGCTAAAAGATTAAAAACTCTATCAACCGCTGTTCTGTCGTCCGCTAGGACCTCTGCAAGTCTGGCAGGCAGCTGCAGAGAATCCCGAAGGTGCGCTAGAGAGCAACACTCCAGCAGCACGTGGCGAACCGACAAAACGTTGTCACACAGCGGACATAGAGGCGCAGGGTCCCTTTTAAATAGGTAACCGTACGAAAAATTGCAGTGCCCTATTCTTAATCGAGCCAAACTAACTTCCTCGCGACGAGATGTGCGACAGGAAGTTACCCAGTTTGTCGGAAGTTCTTTCACTTCTCTAAGCTTATTACCGCGGAGAGCTGACCACTCGTCGTGCCAGGACGACAGCACCGCTCTCCGCACTTCAAGCCTGAAGTCTTCCGAAGTAACGCGTGAGATGGTAATACTAGGTTCTGTAGTTCCCGTCTTTGCTGCTAAATCTGCCATTTCATTCCCAGGCAAACCTACGTGACCAGGAATCCATGCACACACCACGTCAACACCAGAAGCGTGTAAAACATGGAGGGCATCCTGGATACGTTGTACAATAGGGTGGGGGTTGTACATCTGACAAAGGCTCTGCAGTGCACTAAGGGAATCGCTCAAAATCAGGCAGTCACCTAATTTACGACGGCGAACATACAAAACGGCTCGATAAATTGTATAAAGCTCTGCAGTAAAAATGGAAGTGCTATTTGGAAAACCGAATGTATATGGTTCGGTTCCATAAACATAAGCACATCCAACACCGTTCGTGTTCTTTGATCCATCGGTGTATATATATATTGACGGTCAGAGTAGCCTGACAAAAATTCTAAGAAACACGTGCGGATACTTGAAATAGGCATCGTGGACTTCTGGTGTACGGTCATCCCAAGATCTACATGGGGCGTACCGGATAGCCAAGGGGGTAAAGTCTCTCGCCCTTGGCGAACATCACAGGCAGCTCCACTCCACTAGGAGCTCTTGGAAACGGAACCCCGCAGGCTTTGGATTAAGGGAGATATTTCTATATCGTTCTCTTAGCGTGGTGGTGAAAAAAGAAGCAAACGTTGGGTGCTTAGGCATACATCTAAGCGCACAACCATAATTTGCCAAGAGAACCTCACGCCGATATTGCAGAGGAGGTTCTGCGGAATCGGCGTAAAGGCTCACCACTGGGCTTGTTGGAAAAGCTCCTGTTGCAATGCGGATGCCCCTATTATGGACCACGTCTAATCTTCTCAGCACAGATGGTCGTGCTGACGAATAAACAATACACCCATAGTCTAGCTTGGATCGGACCAATGCGCGATATATTCGCAGCAAAATTGTCCGATCCGCTCCCCACGATTTGCCATTCAGTACTCGCATAATATTTAGGGAACGGTCACATCTCGCTCTTAGCTGTGCAATATGCGACGACCAACTAAGCTTCCTGTCCAAGATCAAACCCAGGAAGCGCGTCTCTTCTGCGAAGGGAAGTTCATCTGGACCAAATCGGAGCGAAGGTGGTAATCGTCTCCTACGGCGCCAGAAATTAACGCAGATTGATTTCTCAGTTGAGAAACGGAAGCCGTTTTTCACGCTCCATTCTCTAAGGTTGTCCAAACATTGCTGCAGGCGCCGTTGTAAGAACGCCGTGCGCTGAGAAGTGCAATAGACAGCGAAGTCGTCTACGAATAGGCATGACGAAACTCCAGGTGGAACACATTTCCAGATGGAGTTAATTGCTATAGCAAAGAGCGTGACACTTAGCACCGAACCCTGAGGTACTCCCTCCTCCTGAACAAAAGAATTAGAAAAAACCGAGCCGACCCTAACTCGGAAAAAGCGGTCCTTCATAAACTCCTGAATGAAAAGTGGTAGGCGTCCACGTATGTTCCAGGCATACAGGGAACGTAGAATCCCTGCTCGCCAGCACGTATCATAAGCCTTCTCAAGATCGAAAAATATGCCAACGGTTTGACAGTTCTTCATAAAGCCGTCCATTATCTGTGTCGATATTGACACAAGATGGTCAACAGTTGAACGGCGTCGTCGAAAACCACACTGGATGTTAATCAGTAGGTTACGACTTTCTAACCACCATACCAATCGTCCATTGATTATGCGTTCCATCACCTTGCAGACGCAACCGGTGAGGGAAATAGGACGATAGCTGGAGGGAAGATGACGGTCCTTCCCAGCCTTCAAGATGGGAATAACGGTGGCCTCCCGCCAATTTTCTGGGAGTATACTGTCAACCCAAACACGGTTATAGACCTCAAGCAGGAATGCCTTACCTTCAGGAGAGAGCTGTTGTAACATTTGTACATGAATACCGTCCGGTCCTGGTGCTGAACATCGCGAAGATTTCAGGGAATGCTCCAGCTCCGCCATGGTGAAAAGGCGATTGTAATCTTCTACGTTTCTAGAACGAAACGTGAAGCCTTGAGATTCCACCTGAGTTTTAAATGGAAGGAACTCAGGGGAGTAGTTTTCCGAGCTAGAGACTTGTGCGAAAGCACTGCCAAAGGTATTGGCCACTTCAAATGAATCAACAACAGCTCCTGTGGCTGTTTTTAGTCCCGCTATTGGTATTTGGGTCGTTTTAGCTGCAACACGCCTTAATCTATCCCACACAACCGAGGAAGGTGTGTGTCGGTTAAATGAAGCTACAAATTTGCTCCAAGATGACTTTTTGCTATCCTTAATGACTTGTCTGGACCTGGCGCGCATTTTCTTGTATTCGATTAGGTTTTCCAAAGTAGGGTGACGTTGGAAAACCCTAAGTGCACGCCTTCGAGCACGAATGGCATTCCGACATTCTTCCGTCCACCAGGGGACGGGAAATTGACGGGGGTGTGTAGTCGACCGCGGAATCGATTGTTCAGCAGCAGAGAGAATCGTCTCCGTGAGATGCTGCGCCAAATTATTCACTGAGTCGTGCTCGTTGTACGTAAAGACAGCCAACTGGGTGTAGAGGTTCCAGTTGGCATGGTCCAAACGCCATCTGGGTATACGTGAGGAACATGTAGGTTGCGTCAAGAGACTAATAAGACATGGGGAATGGTCACTAGAGTGTAGATCAGAGATGACATTCCATTGTAAGGAGACTGCCAATTGAGGTGAACAAATTGAAAGATCAAGGTGTGAAAAACTGTTATGAGTGTCAGAAATGAAAGTAGGCTCTCCAGTGTTGAGGAGAGCTAGGTTGTGACTGTGTAAGAAATCGGAAATAAGTGTACCTCTCGCACAAGCGCGACTTGAACCCCACAGCGGGTGTTGCGCATTGAAGTCTCCCACCAACAGGAACGGTGTTGGTAACTGGGAAACTAGATCTTCTAACTCATTGTGAGAGAAGTCATGAGACGGAGGTAGATATAGATTACAGATGGTGAAATGGATGTTTGGCAGTTTAATCCGTACAGCAACTGATTGTATATCAGAGTGCAAAGGTAGAGTTTGCATATATACGTCATCTCTGACAAGTATCATATCGCCGCCATGTGCCGGTACACCCTCTTCTGGTGTAACATCACACCGTACTGGGGTGTATCGCCTTAGATGGAAAGCGTCTCGAGGACGCAGCTTAGTCTCTTGCAAACATGCGACCAGAGGTTCGTTTTCTTTGAGCAAGAGCTCAAGTTCTGGCCTTTGAGTTCGAATGCCACGTACGTTCCATTGTAGGATAGTCATATTGCATTGTGTATGGGATAGGTAATTCCAAGGTAACTCTTCATTACTTTGGAGCAGGCGGTTGTCGAACTAATTTAGCCCTTTTCTCTCTTGGGCTGACGTTCTTTTCGGACGCTTTTTCGCGCCTCTTTTCCACTGGGGGTCTCCCAGTGTGGGCAGATTGGTCCAAATCCATGTCCTCTGCCCAGGACGTGCGTCTTCCCATAGCAAACTTGGGTTCGAGTGTCTCGAACCGGTTGCTAATGGGGACCGGCGAAGATGAAAGACGCCGGTCTGAGTCCATCCCTGAAGATTCTCCAGAAGAGGATTTTCGAGACCTTCGAGGAGATGTTCGGGGACTCTTATATCCCTTAGATGTACTGGGATCGGACGTACCATTTTCCTTGAGGAAGTCGTTTCTTGTATAAGTCTTCTTGAACTTGATCGGTGAGGCATCATATCTTACGGGCTTGCTTCTTTCTTGTGCTGATCTTGATGATTTTGATGGTGATGTGACGATGTTTTTTGCACTTACGGACTTTGTAGACGTTGACGCAGATGTGCGTGCCGATGTTGAGGGCTTTGGAATAGAGCTACGGGCAACAAGTGTCTTTTCAGAAATTGTTGCTCCATTGAAATCACTGGTCTGCGTTGCGATCTCTCTGCTCACTACCGCTTTAGCTGCAACAGAGCTAAGGTTCCAGATCTGGGAACAGAGGGTTGGCGTAGACGCAAGATCTTCCGGGCTTCTGAGAAGGGCACCTTCTCTTTAACCCGTATCTCTTGAATCGCTCTTTCCTCTATAAAGCGGGGGCAGTCTCGGGAACTAGATGGATGTTCACCTCTGCAGTTAACACATGAAGGAGCTGTAGTACATGCACCATCGTGGAGTTCATCTCCGCATTGAGGGCATATAGCTAGTCCCTTACAAAGCTCGCTTGTATGTCCAAAGCGCTTGCACTTGAAACACCTGAGTGGGTTCGGAATGAACGGCCTAACTTCGATGGATTCATACCCTGCCTTAATCCTTTGTGGGAGATCTACCCGATCAAAGGTCAGGAACAGGGTACGAGTAGGCTTCAATTCACCGCTTTCTTTGCGATGAACCCGATACACACAGGTAACACCTTGATCTTCTAGGTTTTCCTTAATTTCTTCAACACTGAGTCCGTCTAAAGCGCGGGTATTAACGACACCGCGTGACGAGTTTAACGTCTTATGCAGGTCAACACGTATTGGATAGCTGGCCAACAGGTTTCCTTTTTGTATTTTAGCTGCCTGTTCTGCTGAATGCGCTTCTACTAGAAGCGTGCCATTGCGCGATCTAGTGCACGACTTCACTGGACCAGCTATCTTATCCAGGCCCTTCTGGATTATAAATGGGCTCACTGAAAGAAACTTTTTCCCTTCCTCAGTTCTAGTTATCACTAAGTAGCGAGGACCACTCAACTCTGCTACTTCCTTTACACAAACTTTATATTTTTTGTTTTGAGTTTTTGGAGAACTCATGGCGATGTCATCCTCCACCATTGCAAATGTCTCCGATGGCATGCTCACATCCTGGGCGCCACCCCGGCTTAGGTGAGAGTCCTGGCCTGGACCTGGCTCACCCTAGGGTCTCACCTCCCAATGTATAGACAGAGGGACCCAATCGCCTTCAGGAGTGCATCAGCTCATGCAATGGCCCCTCCCCGGGACTGACCTTTATCAGCGGATACGCACACAGATCCTACATGATAACCAGGGGCTGGGACTTACGCGATTACCCAGTCACCCCTTGCGTCACCCCATCCTCCGACGACCCGCGCGTAGGTTGTCCATCAGACTGTGTACAGGGAGGTAACAGGTGGGAGGTCAAACACAAAAGTGGACCAAAGTTGATTGGGCGTTTGGCATATGCCCTCTCACCTCTTGGAGGAACCCAATCGAGAGTATGGCTTGGGGCCCCAGGTACGCCAAACCCGTACCTACCATAGTAGGAGCCCCTGGGGGAGTTTGATTTCGGAGTCCTCTTCTCCTAGATGAGTCGTCAACCAAGACTAACGAACCCCATCTACCCGTTTGGAATGTTCTTTGCTTCCCCTCACCTCTTGCCTACCAGTAATCAAAATGACACTTAGTAGGCCGTCTGGCTCAGGTACTGAGCCCCTCCGCCACGACAAGGCGACACTCCTTCGGAGGGGTTTATGGATTCTACATAACTTTTTCATTATAATGTTGAGCTTTATGAAATTATTTCAGCTCAGGATTGATTACAATATTTTAATTGCATCTACTGTATGCACTATTTTTGTCAAACATTGAAATCTATTTCTCCAAAAAAATGGTACGTGATAGAGAATTTTGGAATTCAGATTTGAGTTCAGCATAGTTAATACATACAAAGCCACCTATTTTTGTTTGAGTGCAAAAACAACATTAGGATGAGATTATTATCAGTATATTATTATTACTGGGTCAATTTGTCCCGTCACAAATGCCCCACTATGAACAATTTGATGATGCGTTGAGCACAAACATCGCATTCTTCATGGCCTGTCTCCCACTTTACATAACTATAGTTCTTAACCCTCTTCGGGTTAACAGCATGTCAGTGTTTCTTTATATTACTATTATTTTTTACGGTGTGATGGGTACATTGTGCTATTTTACCTCTTTCACTCCTCCTTTGTTCTTTCTCTCTCCTTCCTTCCTTCCTTCCCTCCTTCCTTCCTTCCCTCCTTCCTTCCTTCCTTCCCTCCTTCCTTCCTTCCGTCCTTACTTCCTTCCCTCCTTCCTTCCTTCCTCCTTCCCTCCCTCCTTCCTTCCACCCTCCCTCCTTCCTTCCTTCCTCCCTTCCTTCCTTCCTTCCTTCCTTCCTTCCTTCCTTCCTTCCTTCCTCCCTTCCTTCCTTCCTTCCTTCCTTCCTCCCTCCCTCCTCCCCTCCTTCCTTCCTTCCTCCCTCCCTCCCTCCCTCCTCCACTCCTTCCTTCCTTCATCCCTTCCACCCTCCCTCCCTTCCTCACTCCTTCCCTCCTCCCCTCCTCCCTTCCTCCCTTCCTTTCTTTCCTTCTTTCTTTCTTCCTTCCTTCGTTCTTTCTCTCTTTCTTCCTTTGTTCTTTCTCTCTCCCCCTCTCTTTCTCTCTTTCTTTCTTCCTTCGTTCTTCCTCTCCCCTCTCTTTCTCTCTTTCTTTTTTTGTTGTTTCTTTCTTTCTTCCTTTGTTCTTTCTCTCTTTCTTTCTTTCTTTCTTCCTTTCTTTCTCTCTTTCTCTCTCTCTCTTCCTTCCTTCGTTCTTTCTCTCTTTCTTCCTTCGTTCTTTCTCTCTCTTTCAGCCAGATTCTTTCAGAATACCGGCAGGGAAGGCGTTTATTGTGCAAATAAAAAAATTCTCTCTAATGGACTAATAACCAGAAATACTAAACTCAAAGTTTATAAAACGTTAATAAGGCCAGTAGTAGCCTATGGGTCTGAGGTTTGATACACCACAATAACAATGAACGATGTAAAGATGTTGCGATCTTTCGAGAGAAGAATACTCAGACAAATGCTTAAATCTGTAAATTGTGGTGCACAGAATTGGAGAGTGAGAAACAATCAGGAAATAAATTTTTAATAGAAGTAAACAATACTATGTGCATTGCATATGATGGTGGTGTTTCGCTATTTTAAAGCATTAGCACATTGCTCTCGAAACGGAAAAGGAAGGGAAAAAACGGTTTACCCATCTCTGGGCTTGAACCCAATTTCTAGTGATCCTTAGGTCCCCAGTCAGTTGACATAGCCGTGCGACCAAGCCACACATTTTAGAGCTACTCTATATTGCTGTAGCCGTTTGCAACCTGTTATGCATTGTAGTGGCGTGCAGCCACATGTTACGTCTCCAATTTAAGGAATTTTTGTAACGCTACAATTTAGAAATGCTTCTTCAGAGAGACAGCAGACAGACTTTACTAACTTCCTAATAAGCGCTATTTTGATTCCAGTGGATAATATTGATATATTTCATTCTGTTAATGATTTGTTGGTCACAATCTCTAATCACTTTGAATACGTATAACTTATTAACTTGACGTCGTAGACCATTGGTTTCCTTTTTCAAATTGATTGTCTATGAACCCTCTATAACATTCGTGCGGTGTTATTCATTTGCAGCCTGTGTATATGAACCGTTTGAATTTTTACACAATATTTATCTCTGCATTTTTAGATTCTTCATGTTCAATTACATAATTACCTGAGGGGCATGTGGCAAATATGTTTGTTACTCTGTTTAACGATTTATCAATTGTTTTCGTTATTACTTGATCTTGCACTTACAATGATGTCTTCACACATTTTCACTGAGCGTATAGAATTGCCTTGGTGTTACAATTACTTTTTCTTTTATTATATCTAACCGAGTGGTTCCACCTTTTGATTACATGTGACTGTGGTTTCAGCTTAACAAATTTAATTTATGTATACCGAGGGCTGTTTTCGATCTCTATAATGAATTGTGAATGTGATTGCTGCATTTCTGTGTGCGCAGCAAGGTCAAGTATTTGTGAGACAAACCGACCAACTACTGTGCTGCCTTTATAGCAATAGGACGTGTGTGGCTCTCATTATGCCTAAACAAATTAAGCCATATTGGGAAGGCTACATTACTACCCTTTCCAATGCACAATGTAGTTATTTGGCAATTATTGAAGCATGCACGGAGTGAAATTTTGTTGTAAGTATGGGATTTGCTCAGTGTTGAATAAAAAGGGAAAGGGTCATTGGGATTAACTCCAAAGGAGAAAAAAAAGGCAAACCCACGACCTGATACTACACGCTCTCCAGAGATGATAAGGAAGATCAGGGCCCTCATTTCTGGCAGTAATCCAGCCATGAAACAGACCATTGCAAAGAAATTGAGAATATCCCTCAAAACAAAGGATTAAATATGGAGAAAGGTCACAAAGGTAGAGGTCATAAGTCACATCTCAGAACGTCACATCAATAGAGAAAACTATGAGAAGCACCTGACAGGAGAAAAATGGAAATTTGTTGTCACATTACTTGAAACATATGTATATCTTGGTGACTGTAACAAACCCATGCAATTTACTACTGACCAAGGGGTGGAAAGAATTTTTAAAAATCTGATGTGTTGCACTCACATGACTTTCTCTACTTTTGTACTAACCATTCTTACAAACTCTTATTCCTCTATCTTCTTCGTGTTAGTTAAAATAAACATTTATACAAATTATCTTATTGGTTATGTCCTTGTAGGTGCAAGGGGAAATTAGAATATAGTGGGCTTTGTGCGATAGTCAAATGTTTTAAAGCTTTGAGATTCTGTTGTCATTGCACACTTAACAAATAAAAAGATCTGATGTGTTGCACTCACACGACTTTCTCCACTCTTGTACTAACCATTCTTACAAACTCTTATTTCTATATCTTCTTTGTGTTAGTAAAGATAAACATTTGTACAACTTACCTTATTGCTTATTTCCATGTAGGTGCAAGGGGAATGTTAGAATACAGTAGGCTTTGTGCGATAGTCAAATGCTTTAAAGCATTGAGATTCTGTTGTCTTTGCACACTTAACATATAAAAAAATGAACAACGATGATCCATTTCACGAAAGTTCTAAGCTTTCCGAAACTCACACACATAACAAGGAATATCAAAGAAATGGTTCACCCTACAAGAAAATTTATTGAGACATAAATTGTGTATGTTAGCAAGATCTACATTTTTTGTATAGTATGATTTGGTGTATCTCAAACGGTTTACCAGTTATGCAAAAGTCGTCCAGAGTAAATATGACTACTGGGGCTATAGGCAGAAAATTCAAAATATACATTTCATTTGTCCTAAAAATATCTCAAACATGTGACATTGTAATCAAAATCGTTAGAGCCATTTTCAAGAAAATAAAAATTTTCCATCTAAAGGGTAGCTTAGGGTGGGGCTATTTTCTTCCAAATCTTCGTGTTGCATCCTCGAAAGGCATTAAACTTAAATACCAACTTTGGTTTTTAACCGACTTTTCGTTTTTGAGTTATGCTGTCCACAGACTGACAGACAGACTGACACACAGACACACAGACTGACACACAGACACACACACGGACCTTTTTCTAAAAATGCTTCTTTGGATTCAGGGGGCCTCAAAACATATATTTCCGGTGAAATCTCGACATCGGATTTTTGGGACGTCTTAATGTCTTAACGTCTTAACGTTCTTAATGGCGCTATGTGTTATAACTTTGATCTTTTCTGTCACAGAGCCAGTAATATCGAGAGCACAAATTTTAGGTCTGAGACCAGCAAAGCGGTGAATAATTTTGCCATTTGCTTCATGTTTAAACTTTCCCAACACTTTCTTGTTGTCACTCGATGTACGAAGGAATCTGTATCCGTATACAACAGTTTAAGATTCTCAGCTCCATAATATGGAAGAAACACATCGTATTGATACGAATACATTAGCGTCTTGGAAGTGTCTAGTACACTCATAGGCTTGTTGAACACTATTTTACGAGAAGCCATATGAATAGCTGCAAGATTAGGACCGTGTATAGTTCGATCGATAAATTTAGGCTTGGCTATGAGTTTTTCTAATGTTTTGCTGTTTGCTACAAGACATATATCCATACGATTACGAATATTTTCCATAGTTTTTCCAAACATCACAATATTGAAAAGTTTGTACAAATCCTTTTCAAAATCGTTTCTTGATTGCTGCCCTAGGTTGTTACTAAATTCGACGTAAGGTTTTAACCAACGAGATTGACGGAATTGTAGTACTCGGTGAATCTTTGACAGTCGTAGACCATGACTAAGATCCTGTTTCAAGGCCATGTAATGTACCGCATACTTCTTTCGGGATCCAAGATGGGCAATTAGTTTCTTTGAAGATTATTCCCCCGGTTTCATACTCTCATGCAGAAAGGGTAAATCATTATGAAGTTCATGCAGCTCTGTAGGATATTCCATATCAACCTCCAAGATATATCCAAAGGAATCATTCCCCTTCAACGAGCCGAGATTCGGACACACGTAATACGTAATATTGAACCAGCATAATTATATTTAAAACACCCATATACTTTTCCCTTGTGATTGCATTTTGTCCCCTTCAGTTCTCTTGACTACTAGTGTTAGTATTTCAACAAAAATATTCTTCTTTGATAAAATATAATTTCTTTACCATCATCTGTTATTATGCTTGGAAATAAGTATTCAGATGCACCCCAATTTGATGGTACAAACAGTGTAAACAGTATCTAGATGCAGTGTCTTGTTAGGTCAGTATTGTACTCGCAGTGTCCTATACACATACAATATTAAGATGTGCAGTTGCCGCATTTAAGGGACACTGGGAGTGAAGTTTTGGTCAAAATTGTCAAAAAGTCGAAAATTGTTTTTTTACCTTAAAATGTTCCTGGAACACCTGTGCATTTGGATCAGCTAACATTTTTCATATCCCCACTCCATGTGGTCATTACGGCCATTTCAAATAGTGTTCTTCCCTTAACGTACACAGGATGCTCCTATATAAAAGCCTGTTTTTCTCAGAACTACATTTCTGCACATTCCAAAAGAAGGTCGCGCCTGAGTTTTGCTTCAAATTCAATAAAAATTTCTAAAAGTATTCATAAATAGCAGCTAAACAAAACTATGCTTCAATATTGATGTTATCTTTAACATGAATTCCAAAAACATTTTTTGTATGAAAAAATCAATAGTTTTTAAGATTAAATTTTCTTTGTTATTAAAAAAATATCCACAGCATAATCAGCAAACATATTTGAAATATCTCTTCATACAATTGTTACTCATGTTTTAGAGTATCAGTTCTGCCAATATAAATGAATTTTGAAAAGTCCATAGTCGCGAGCTCTATTTTGAAAATGTGCCTATTAAATTCATAAAATAATTTATATATCATAAACGAATTATCCAATTTTAATGAAATTTGGTGTACCTCCTATTCTCATATAAATACAAACACAATAAAAATTTCAGAAAAATCTATCAAGAAACGTGGAACTTTCAAATTTCACTCCCAGTGTCCCTTAAATCGCAATGGGGCACAAAGGACCGGAAACTATGATTGTGGAAAGAAAAGCCATCAACCTTTATAACCAAAGAAAAAAGTGCGCAGAAATAACTCTTGCTGTTAAAAGAACCCAAGAAACAATGCTCAGCATTGTAAAAACTACAAAGAAAGGAAAACAGTCATCGGCATTGCAAGACAAGAATGTCCATGTAAACTTAGCCTTAGGGATAGGAAGACAGTTGTCAAAATGGTTCAGAAAATCCACAAATTTCAGCATCCAAAATCACAACCCTTTTAAGAGAAAATGTAGGAAAAGTCGTCCAATTCCGAACTGTCACCAGAATGATGAATAGAGCTGGTTTCAATGCCCAGGATAAAACGCTACGTCAGTAAAGCAAACCAGAAAATGTGCAAGCAATATGCAGAGGAAAAGATGAAGAGTTCTGGAGCAGGGCATTGTGGTCCGATGAAAGTAAATTCAATGTGTACCTCAGTGAAAGTATGACAATAGAAGAATAAAGAGTGGGATGTTAAGAACATGCAAGTCATGGTCAAACCCAGGGGCGTTAAGTTTTGGTCTGGATATGTATGGTTTCATTTGGTGTGAGTAAACTTGCAATAATTTATGGGATCAAGGACAAGTATGTCTATTTAGACATACTGAAACAAAACGTGAAATTGAGTGCTGAGAAGTTAGGTTTATGTAGGAGTTTCTACTTTTAGCAGGTGTTTCCACTTTCAGCAGGATAATAATCTCAAGCACATTCCATGTGTAGTCATGCTTTGAATTGATGGATGTCATTCATATTCTGAACACCCACCTCAGTCATCAGAGAGAAACCTTAAAATAAATATTGCATAACTGTAAATCCTGAAAATATTTGGAGGAATTACACAATAGGTTAAACAACCAGTTACTGACAAAAAAATAGATAATCTTAAACAGATAATTCTAGAAGAATGGAAGCAATTAAGTTCTGATGACGTCAGGAAGCATGTAACTCCATGCCTAAAATATTACGGACCATCATACAAAGAAACGGGCATACTATAACGAAACATTAAGTTTGTGTAGTTGTGTGTCTGAATACTTTTGTCACAAAGGAAAAGCAGGTTTAGTTTTTTATTGCTTATCACATGTATTCAAGTTCATTTAATATTTATTTAATATTTGTGCTCTTCAATAATATATAGTTGTGTTATATAAATGACATGTCTAGCTTTTGCTATTACCGGAATACAGATAAATATTTAGTTGAAATATTGGTGTCTGAATACTTTTGTCTGTCTCAGTATATCTTCAGGCAAAATCCACCATAAGGGAGAGAGTGACACATTGGTTATTGGCGTCTTCGTACGTAAAAAATGAGAGGGTTTACGAGGATCATACTGCTCCATCTAGATGTTGTTAGCCTCCGCATACCGGTGAGAAACCTAGCATAACGCTCCTTTTATAACAGATTCAACCATGAGTAGCTGATCGTAATCAAGAGGCAATTCCAACTCGATTCCAATATACAGCAGCATAGCATCCCATGTAAATCCTGGAGAGGTAAAATAAAGTGCAGGATCCACTTTGTGAGTTTTCAGGGTTTCGTCTCTAAATGTGGAGCTTGTTTCCAAAAGGTGAGGAGAGCCAGGTTGTAACTGTCCAGGAAATCAGCGAGGAGACTACCTCTCGCACAAGCGCGACTCAAGCCCTGAAGTGGGTGGTGCGCATTGAAGTCTCCCACCAACAGAAACGGTGTTGGTAACTGGGAAACTAGATCTTGTAACTCAATGTGCGAGAAGTCGGTGGCAAATATACGGTACTAATTGTCATTTGGATGTTTTGCAGTAGAATCCTTACAGCAACTTATTGTATATCAGAGTGCAATGGTACAGTTTTCGTGTATATATATATGTCATCTCTGACAAGCATCATAGCGTCACCATATGCCGGTATACCGTCTTCTGGTTGTTGTAGTGTTTAACGCCCGCTTTTACTACTACGGCACCGCAGGCGGTGACACTGATGACACAAGGGAATGAAGATGGAGCACCGGTGGAATGAGATGGCGGGGGAAACCGGAGCACCCGGAGAAAACCCGCCCTGACGCCGCTTCGTCCACCACGAATATCACATACGGGTCCCTGGGATAGAACCCGGGCCGCCTAGGTGGTAGGCGAGCGTGCTAACCGCTCGGCCACGGCGCCGCCATCCCGTCTTCTGGTGTGACATCACATCGTACTGGGGTGTATCGTCTTAGATGGAAAGCGTCTTAAGGACGCAGCTTAGTCTCTTGCAAACATGCGACCAGAGGTTCGTTTTCTTTGAGCAAAAGCTCAAGTTCTGGCCGTTGAGTTCTAATACTACGTATGTTCCATTGTAACATAGCCATATTGATATCTGTGTGGGGCAGGTAATCCAAGGTAACGTTGCATTACTTTGGAGTAGGGGTTGTCGAATTAATTTTGCCCTTTTCTTCCGTCTTGGGCTGACAGTTTTATCCGAAACTTTTTCGCGCCTCTTTTCCACTGTGGGTCTCCCAGTGTGGGCAGATTCTAGCTCCATGTCCTCTGCCGAGGACGTCCGTGTTCCCATACTGAATTTTGGTTCGAGAGCTTCGAACCGATTGGACACGGAGACCGGCGAAGATGACATTCGCCAGTCTGTAATCACCCCAGAGGATTCCTCCGAAGAGGATCTCCTGGGAGATGTCTTTGGACTTTTCTTTCCCTTTGGTGCCTTGGGAGATATTTTACTGTCTTTGAGGGAATCGGATCTTTTATATTGGTCTTAAACTTTATCGGTGAAGCATCGTATAGCATGGGTTTACTTTTCGAGGTCGGCTTCTTTGTTGGCGACCTTGCTGATCTGCTGGATTGAACTGCGGTGTTTGTAGATGCTGTAGTGCACTTAGATGATGTTAAATGCTTTGGATGTGACCTAGCTACGAGAATTCTGTCTGAAATTGTTGCCCCGTTTATATCGCTAGTTTGAGTTGCGATCTCCCAAAGTGGTACCGGTTTAGCTGCAACCGATCTATAGGTACCGGAGTTCGGGATAGCGGGCTAGCGAAAACGTAAGTTTCCAGGCTTCTGAGAAGGACACCTTCTCTCTAACCCGGATCTCCTGGATGGTTCTTTCTTCCATATAACGGGGTTATTCTCGGGAGTTTGCTGATGTTCCCCCTGCAGTTAGTACAACTGGGAGGTGGTGTACAGTCATCGTCGTGTGCGATGCCTCCACAGTCGACGCAGGTAGCATTGCCGTTACATGAGTCACTTGTGTGACCGAAGCGCTGACATTTGTAGCATCTCAGAGGATTCGGGATATATGGTCGAATTTCAATGGACTCATATCCAGCCTTAATCCTTTGCGGGAAATCTATCCGATTAAAGGTAAGTAACAGGATACGAGTGGCCTAAGCTGACCTCCCTCCTTTCTCTGAACCCGGTATACTGCTGTTACACCTTGATCTTCGAGGTTCGCCTGAATCTCCTCATTGGACATGCCATCTAATGCCCTGATGTTCACCACTCCGTGGGAGGAGTTCAAAGTCCTATGCAGTTCTACGCGTACCGAATAGCTGCCTAACATATTCGCCTTAAGTAAACTAGCCACCTGGGATGCTGAATTAGCTTCAACCAGGAGCGTGCCGTTGCGAGATCTTGTACATGCATTAACTGGGCCAGCTATTTTATCAAGACCCTTTTGTATAATAAATGGGTTCAGCGATGTAAATTTTCTTCATTCCTCAGTTCTGGTAATTATTAAGTAGCGAGGACCACTCGACTCTGCTACTTCCTTTCCTATTTCTTTCTGCGTTTTGAAGTTTTGTTTGGGATGTCCCATGGCGATGATATCCTCCACCATTGGAAATGTCTCCGATGGCATGCTCACTTCCTGGGCGCCACCCCGGCTTAGGTGAGAGTCCTGGCCTGGACCTTGCTCACCCTAGGGTCTCACCTCTCAATGTACAGAGGGACCCAATTGCCTTCAGGGGTGCATCAGCTCATGCAATGGCCCCTCCCCGGAACTGACCTTTATCAGCGGATACGAACACAGGTCCTACATGATAACCAGGGGCTGGGACTTACGCGATTACCCAGTCACCCCTTGCGTCTCCCCATCCTCCTACAACCCGCGCGTAGGTTATCCATCAGACCGTGTACAGGGAGGTATCAGGTTTGAGGTCAAACACAAAAGTGGACCAAAGTTGATTGGGCGTTTGGCATGTGCCCTCTCACCTCTTGGAGGAACCCAATCGAGAGTATGGCTCGGGGCCCCAGGTACGCCAAACCCGTACCTACCGTAATAGGACCCCTGGGGGAGTTTGATTTCGCAGTGCTCTTCTCCTAGATGAGTCGTCGACCAAGACTACCGAGCACCATCTACCTATTTTGGAATGTTCTTTGCTTCCCCTCACCTCTTGCCTACCTGTAGTCAAAAATTACACAGTAGGCCGTCTGGATCGGGTACGAGCCCTTCCGCCACGTCAAGGCGACATTCCTTCGGAGGGGAATGGTCAAAATAAGGTATAGATTAATTGTGACTGTTACACGTAAAATTGCGTTTTTTCATGAATGACACCTATATAGATAAACTTAATAAGCAAAGCCCTGTCTGAATACAAAATGTGATCGAAATCGTTAGAGCCGTTTCCAAGTTGCGCGGAATATATAGGTACACAAGAATTGCTCGTTTAAATATATAAGATAAAGTTGATAATGTTTGGGGTTGTTATACAGCATGCTCTAGTGATGTACAAAGGTGACTATTACTAACATTACATTACTTTATCTGCTACGTTTTACTATATCTTAGATTGCCTTTCAATTATTTATTCAGGTCCCTCAACTTCGGCAACATATTTTGGGTGCAAGGGACAAGTTTACCAAAGTTTTATCCGACATTACGTTTCATTCAGTAGACTTTATGTCACCTTATCTTGAAATGCAGCACGAGGGCTTAGTTGTGATTTACACCTCCCATTGTATTAATGAAATATAGTAACGAGGACGGGGCATAGATCGTTGATTTACTCACATTCCTTCAACAAACTGAGTACAGGGAAGACAAAGCAACAGTTTTAGGTTGCAAGGCTATTTTACTTTAAAATTGCATATATCCTAATTTGTGGTAAGTAATGTAGAATATAATTGGGATTTAGGTAGTAACTATCAGTTACTAAACTGACATTTGAAAAACGGCTTTAAAGCCATTGTATAAATATTATAAAACTAAATTCGTTTATATCTAAAATATCTTAATACTTAATAGTGACTGCGACATTATGTGATGCAGAAGGGAAAACCACGTATACTTTTACCTTCTCCACTTCATACTTAAAATAGGGGAAGTATGTATAAACGAATGAATGAGTGAATGGATGAATGACTTTTTGTCTTTAAACTTTACATACAGTATACACAATGTACTACTCCCTCTTGGAGTTGCTTGCTTTTATTTCTATTTCTTCCCTTTTTATGTAACATTCTGTTGCATTCGTAAGTCCATGGTATCCACTATTTA
Source organism: Tenodera sinensis (assembly GCA_030765045.1). NCBI lineage: Eukaryota > Metazoa > Arthropoda > Insecta > Mantodea > Mantidae > Tenodera > Tenodera sinensis. Next base: position 1,114,747 of record JAUKNM010000055.1, on the reverse strand, counting down.
TTTACTTGTATGCCTCATTGCCCCTTTTCCGTATTTTCTCCAATTTGCTTCACATATCTATTAACAATTTTGACCTTATATTTTACTTTCTATACTACGTATACTAAGTCGAGGAAGTATTGTATTCCATCAAAAATTTGATGTCGACATTTCACTGTAAATATATGTTTTGAGGCCCCCTAAATCCAAAGAAAAAAAAAGCATTTTGCAAAAAGATCCGTGTGTGGGTCTATGTATGTGGATATCTGTCGACAGCATAACTCAAAAACGAAAAATCGGTGAAAAACCAAAGTTGGTATTTAAGTTTAATGCCTTTCAAGGATGCGACACGAAGATTTTGAGGAAAATTGCTCTACCCTATGCAACCCTTTACATGGAAAATATTTCGAAAATTTTGATTTTCACGAAAACGATTTTGATTTTCACGAAAACGATTTTGATTAAAATGCCATATGCTTAAGATATTTTTGTCAAATGACATGTATATTTTGTATATTATTGCCCATGTAGTCCTGTTTACTCTGGATGACTTTTGCATAACTAGTAAACTGTAAAGAGATCGACCAAATCTTACTGTACAAAAAATGTAGATCTTGCTAAAACACACAAGTTATGTCCAAATAAACTTTTTTGTAAACTTTCGTCAAATAGAAGATCGTTATTCATTTTCTATATCTCAGCCTTGCAAAGAGAACGGAATCTCAAAGGTTTAAAAGATTTGACTATCGCTCAAAGTCTACTGTATTCCCATATGTCCTTTGCACCTACAAGGAAATAAGCAATAAAATAATTTGTACAAATGTTTATCTCGACTAACATGAAGAAGATATAGGAATAAGAGTTTGTAAGAATGGTTGGTACAAGAGTAGAGAAAGTCATGTGAGTGCAACACATAAGATTTTTCCTAGATATCTTCCTGCTTTCTCCATCTATGTAGGTGAGACCGGAGCAATGGCGCCGCCTTAAAGGATTTTTATTTTTGCAGAATAAGCCAATGCCTAAAATGACAAGATTACTGATGCACATTTAATTTCAGTTAGTCCTTTACACAACATAGTATTTAAATATTGCAAATATGTCGGTTATTCATGACCTAAATATTAGACTACACTGAAAACTGCATATGAAGTTAAACAGATGATTCAAGCTTAACAGCTTACAAACAAGTAAATAATTGATAAGCACTTCAAAGAGCTACATGTAACTGAATTATTATGAACATAACTTGAATTGATATTAACATTACAATACAATAGCTAGATACAAGCAGAACAACGGTAAGGAAACAAATTATGAGTAGGTGCGGACTTCAAAGGAACTACTCAAAATGGTGACCTATAACATCAATGCATAGGCGACACCGACGCAGAAATGATTCGTGAACCCTGTTGAGCATTCCTTTTGCGTTGCCAATCTCATCACTGGTTGCAATAATGCGGGTAACCAGCGTATCTTCAGAATCACTTAATGATGAATACACCATAGTCTGAAGATGACCCCAGGAAAAGGAAACGGGGTGGCCAGGACACGGTAGGACTACCTCTTCCAATCCTACAGTTGGAGAAGGCTCGATTTAGATGCTCTCGTACGTTTATAGCATAATGCGCAGGAGCTCCGGAGTGTTGGAAATGAAGTTGAGCACCACTATCCAGTGGCACTTCTAACAAAAGGGCTGGCAGTACATCCTTCGGAATTGTTGCCACGCAGTTGAGAAGGATGAAGGTATGGCCCAATGACGTGGTCACAAACAATGTCAGCCAATATGTTCGCTATACACTGCAGTTGTTGGCTCTTCTGAACAGTGGCACGGGGTTTTGTGCGCTCCTATGTGACTATTCTTGTAGTTTAGAACTGGTAAATGTGGCTTCATCGGTGAACAACACCACCGAAAACAGTTCCGGTGGCTGCCTTAAGGCCCATTCGCAAAACTGCAAGTGTGACTCACAATCTTCCGGAGTTAAGGATTGCACTTTTTGCAGATGGAAAGGGTTGAGCTGCTCCTCATGCAAGACTTGCCATACACTTGTGTGGTTGACGCCCATTGTAGGTGTAATAGCACGGGTGCGTTGACGATTCCTCTTCCAGTAAACGCAGTACGTTTCCTTCAAACTCGTGAGTGCGTTGGGTACGTGTTGCACCACAATCTGCTTTATTTGCCACCACAGAACCACGTTTTCGGAAACGCCGACATATAGATTCGAAAGTAGTCCGATGGGGCTGCCGTCTATTGGGGTACCTTTCGCTGTAAATCCGTGTAGCTATTGCAGAACAACCTCCTGCTTCGCCATAGAGTGTGTGCATGTCAACTAATTCGGCGAAAGTGTAGCTCCATGTTCCCAGAGTATCTGTTTAACTGCTTCAACGCAATGTTGTGTGCTGAAGGCAAAGAGGAAATGAGACGTGGATTACTTGAGTAGGAGACAGTCATATGGTGGTGTTAGTGTCTTCCAGGGCTATTAAGGTCACCTACTGGCAGTATTATACATTCGCTAACACATAGGTACACAGCGCCTCTTTTGGGGAGTCGTAGTACTTTGTGCTGTTGCTTGATTCAACGTTTTGTGAATTAAGGCTGGTTAACCGTTATATTGAAAATTGCTCTTATTGACATGGGAAACTATAGCCAACCGACAGCTTCAGACCAACGTCAATACACTACCCTCCAGTCTAAGCCATCAGACGTGAGATGAAGCAAAAGTAAACAACACCCTGTGCATTGCATTTGAAGGTGGTATTTTGCTATTATAAAGCATAAGCACAACGTTGCTCACGGAACAGACAAGAAAGGAAAGAAGTTTACCCATCCCTGGGTATGAACTCGATTTCTCGGGCTAATTAAGTTCGCAGCCAGCCGACATAACCGTGAGGCCAAAGCACACGTCTTAGAGCTGCCCTGTGTTCCTTTAGCAGTTCGCCACAACCTGTTATCCATTGCAGTGGCGTGCAGCCACGCATTAAGTCGACAATTTAAGCGCTTTTGGAAACGTAACGGTTCAGAAATGCTTCTTCAAGAGAGACAAAATACAGGCTTTAATAAGTGCCTAATAAACACTATTTAATTTCTAGTGGCTACTATTCATACATTTCTTTCTGGTTACAATTTATTGATCACAATCTCTAAATACTTTGAATACGTAATACTTGGTAACTTGACGCCGTAGATCATAAGTATCTTATCTCAAATTGATTGCCTTTGAACCATCTATTACCAGTAAAATTCGTGCGGTATTATTCATTTACACCCTGTTTATATACTGGATGTCCCAAAAAACACCGATAACGCTTAGTAGTATTGCGGGATGGCAAACTGATGGATTTTCAAATAGAAACCCTGTCCGAAAATGCACGGTTTGCGCGCTGTATAGCGCCTAATTTTGAGAACGAACGGTTGTGACAATTTGTTAACATTCGTTTTCATATCTCAATACGGAAGATATGCAACTCTTTAGCCATCTATGTACTGGGATTAACGACCTGAGCATAATAATATTCCTATGCATGCGCTAAATTCCTCCACAGAGTCCTTGGTGCTCATCCTACTGCGTTAATTGTGTAATTACCAGTAGAGTAACGTTTTTAACAGCAGTGTGATACGTACCAGTACACAGCTGTGGAAATGGTCGACATGAGTTCCAGCACACTTCGATGTAAATGTGCCGAATCACCTCAACGTCGGATGTTCAAATCGATCGATTGGTAGAGGTGGACCAGTTTCATGGCCAGTACGGTCGCCAGATCTGGCACCTCTCAACTATTTTCTGTGGGGTTGTATGAAGGGTGGGTATGGTATATAACACTCCTATAACGTCAGCGCAGGACCTTATGACTCCAGTCTACGGAGTGATTGAAAATCTTCAAAGACAATCGCAAGTATTGAGTCATGTGCATGAGGTTCACCACCACCGATATAGGCTCGGAAATGATGTAGGGCGCGAAGCGCTACAGCGTCCAAACCATGCATTTCCGAACAGGGGTTCCTATTTGAAAATCCGTCATTTTGCCGTCCCGCACAACGAGCTTTGTCGGTGGTTTTTTTTTTTTTTTTTTTTTTTTTTTTTTTTTTTTTTTTTTTTTTTTTTTTTTTTTTTTTTTAAGTCTACAATATAATATATAGGTGTCCCAAAAACCACCGACAACGCCTAGTATGCTGTGCGGGATGGCAAATTGATCGATTTTCAAATAGAAATCCCTGTCCGGAAATGCATGGTTTGGACGCTGTAGTGCAGCGAAGTGTGAGATGGATGATCATTCGCATTTCGTCAATAAACCCATCATCGAGCTGCCTACATTACAAACAGGTTTCGAACTGTGTACCTCCTATGTCATTGCCGAGCGTATATCGGCGGTAGTAAACCTCATGCACATGAGCCAACATTTGCGATTGTCAAGATTTTCAATCGCTCCGTAGACTGGAGCCATAAGGTCCTGCGCTGACGTTACAGGAGTGTCATACACCATACCCTTCATACAACTCCACAGAAAATAGTCGAGAGGTGTCAGATCTGGCAACCATACTGGCCACGAAACTGGTGCACCTCTACCAATCCATCGATTTGGATATACGACGTTGAGGTGATTCGGCACATTTACATCAAAGTGTGCTGGAGTTCAGCCGTCTGAAAGATGAGTCTTAACTATAACGACAGTGAGAATATATTTAAGATATATAAAAGAATTTGACTTTTTTTTTCCGTCTCTGTAAGCAATTATATGAAAAATGTATAAAATTCCTTCATTGCTTTAAAATCGCAAAAATAACCTTCTGGACTGCTACAGCCACTGTATTCTTCATGTGCCTACTTAACACAAGTCACACATCTAAACCAAAGTTCGTTATCACCAGATTCTCCACAAGTTATACACATTTCCATGTTTGTATCGACCAAGTCATCTTCTTGTCATCACACCATTGAAGAACCATTTAATTTCGCTTTTTCTTTTGCTTGCCATCTTAACTGGCCTAGCCTTCATAATAGTCTTCTTTCCACTTTCTAACTTTCGTTTAGACCTACACCTACATTTGACTGCATTTATTTGTGGGTGTCCCTATTTTGGGGATATTTTTACTTTCTCTACTGGTAAGTAGAAGGAAGTATTGCTTTCCGCCCAAAAATTCGATGTGAAGATTTCACCGGAAATATATGTTTTGAGCCCCCTGAATCAAAAACAGCATTTTTAGAAAAAGGCCCGTGTGTGTGTGTGTGTGTGTGTGTGTGTGTGTGTGTGTGTGTGTGCGTGTGCGCGCGTGTGTGTGTGTCAGTATGTGGATAACATAACTCAAAAACCAAAAGTCGGTTAAAAACCAAAGTTGAAATTTAAGTTTAATGACTTTCAAGGATGCGATACGAAGATTTTGAAGAAAATGCTCCACCTTCAACTGCCCTTTACATGGAAAATTTTGATTTTCTTGAAAATGGCTCTAACGATTTTGATTAAAATGCCATATGTTTAAGATATTTTTATGACAAATGAAATGTATATTTTAAATCTTCTGGCCATAGAATATGTAGTCCTGTTTACTCTCGATGACTTTTGAATAACTCGTAAACCGTAAGAAATAGACAAATTCTTAATATACAAAAACTGTGGATCTCATTAAAACACACAATTTATGTCTGAATAAATTTTTTTGTAGAGTGAACCATTTCGGTGATATTCCTTATTATTTGTGTCACTTTCGGAAAACTTAAAACTTTCGTGAAATGGAACATCGTTGTTCATTTTTACTTTCTCTACTTGTAAGTAGGGGAAGTATTGTATTCCACCCAAAAATTCGATATCGAGATTTCACCGGAAATATGTTTTGAGACCCCCTGAATCCAAATAAAAGCATTTTTAGAAAAAGGTCCTGGTGCGCGCGCGCGCGGAGCGTGCCTATCTGTATGTGTCAGCCTGTGTCTGTGGACACCATAACTCAAAAACGAAAAGTAGGTTAAAAACCAAAGTTGGTAGTTAAGTTTAATGTCTTTCAAGGATGCGACACGAAGATTTTGAAGAAAATAGCCTCACGCTAAACCACCCTTTACATGGAACGTTTTTCGAAAATTTTGATTTCCTTGAAAATGGCTCTAACGATTCTCATTAAAATGTCATATATTTAATATATTTTTATGACGAATGAAATGTATAGCTTGAATTTTCTGGCTATAGCCCCTGTAGTCGTATTTACTCTGGACGACTTTTGCATAACTGGCAAACCCTAAGGAATAGACCAAATCATACTATACAAAAAATATACATCTTGCTAAAATACAAAATTTATGTTCCAATAAATTTTCTTGTAGGTTGAACCATTTTGGAGATATTCCTTGTTATGTGTGTGAGTTTCGGAAAACTTAAAACTTTCGTGAAATGGAACATCGTTGTCCATTCTTTATCTTAAGTGTGCAAAGACAACAGAATCTCAAAGCTTTAAAATATTTGACTATGGCACTAAGCCTATTGTATTCTAATTGTACCCTTGCATCTACAAGGTAATAAACAATAAGATAATTTGCACAAATGCTTATCTTAACACGAAGAAGATATAGGAATATGATTTTGTAAGAATGATTAGTACAAGAGTAGAGAAAGTCATGTGAGTGCAACACATCAGATTTTTTCAAGTCTTTTCCAGATAGTCTTGTTATTTCCTTTGAGTTTTCAAATACTTATATTTTTCTCAAATAGGATGTTATTAGTTTGTTTTTTAACCCTTAGGCTACACAAAAGGGAATTTCAATGTCACCAGAGAGCGGCCAGCTCTTAAAGGATTTGAATATCACTCAACACTTACTGTAAGCCCATATTCCCATTTACCGAAATGGATAGATGCAATTAGATGATTTCTGAAAATTATCTCGATTAACACGAAGAGATAGAAAAATAAACATCTGAAAGGGTTGTTTGCACAAGAGTAGAGAAAGTCATATGAGTGGAACACATCAGATTTTTATACGGTAATTTGCAGCGTTTTGCGCAAAGCTTTTATATTCTAATTCCTGAAGGTTTGGGGCGGGACAATTCTAGAATCACGGTTACATTAGTTTATTTTCCAACCAGTCTTTTACAACAAGTTATTGGTTTACAGAGGATATACAACTCATTTAATTGAAACCAACGGAAGTTTATTACCAGTACATCCAATTTCTTTTTGGAAGATTCCTGTTTCTCGCAGTTGATGTGCAACAGCAAAGGTGCTGTAAGAAGTCAAATGCACATCTCCTTGCGTAGAGCTCAACATAAAGATATCGTGCCCTTTTCGCATTTTCCCAAGCAGCGCCACAAATGTAATGCATATCTGCTAGTTGTGCGTAAGTAAAGTGAAATATTTTTATACTAGACTGTAAATCTGAAAGCCTTTCCAGTAAACGGGACACTTTACAGTAGTATATGCTGACAGCTGAGATTGATAACCAGAACCACAAAGCCACAAAGTGATGTATAATATATGACGGAATCCCGTATCATTTAAGTAACAAAATACACGTTTCAGCCAAATGGTTATATAAACAATATTAAAGGTATTATACAAGCAATATTTCACAGTGCAAACAAAACAAAACATAAGCGACATTCGAATGTCCAAGGAGGAACGAGGAATATGTTGTGATCGAATTTCATCTAACCCGTTTGAAAAATGTTATTGGCCTAGCTCGATAATAACACGTTTACAGACATACATTCACTATAAGAAAATACTCAAATATAACCCCTGAATCACGCCTTTAAATTATTCGATGATATTCTGTATTAAGGGTTATATACCGATAGACAATGGGGTCGGTCTGAGTGGCTCAGTTGGTTAGACGCTGGTCTACTGATTCCAAGGCCGCGGGTTCAAATCCGACCCAGATCAATGGCTTTTAAGTGTGCTTAAAAACGACAGCTCCAGTCAGTAGATTTACTGGCATGTAAAAGAACACCTGTGGGACGGAATTCCGACACACCGGCGAAGCTGATGTGATCCTAGCAATTGGCAACGTCGTTAACCCCCCCGCAAAAGAAAAAAAAAAAAAAAAAAAAAAAAAACAGACGATGGGATTGTATTAGGTTCAGAACAAACAATTCACTACTTCATCCCACACACGCTCTCTGCACCAATTTTGCATAAATTTCCTCACCATAATTTAATTGTCTCCTCGGGAATGCATAAGGGATTTTCTCCCATTTTAGCTTTCCATTTGCCTTTTAATCTTCTAGTATTTCTTGTGTTCGCTCCTTTCATCCCTAATGAATCGGCGCCCGTTTCTTATTATCTCCATACCTTTTTTGCCCCTCACCTCCCCTCACACTTGAGTCTATAAGCACTTCCTCCACATAACCCAGTTTCTTGCTGCTCCATTCTCTGATTAACATCTAAAGCCGGAAAAAGAAAAGTTTACGAATAGTGAACAAATCTTAACGCCAGAGCAGTATCTCGCTAAGACACTGCCTATGACCTGCATGTAAAGACTCATTGTTAGAGTCTGTTTACTCAACGCGTGTGCAGTTTCTGCTCAAAAGAAATGTGCGCTACTCACAACTAATGACTATTATAAATGCATCTCCACGCTTCGGAAAAGGCAAACCTCTATCCCTGTCCTTGAAGATCAATAGCAACCCTGATTTAAGGGAGTGAAAGTTACATGTTCTCTCCAAGTGGAGTCTCAGTTGCCAAAATTCTTTTTTTTTTATTTTATTTTATTGATCGTTCAGCAGTACAATGCTTTACAGATCAGTGAGGATAATGGAGTAACATGAGAATAGAGTAACATGCAGGGGTAGGCTGACAAACCACCCCATAACTATATTAGGTTGGAACACCAGTATTGCATAGAACAGTCAATATGTGAGGTAGGCGAGGCACATTTAACCACTGGAGTCACTAGAATCCGAGGTATCATCAAGAAGTAAGTCCTGCGGAAGTCTCCTCTTCAGGCGTGTGGGGTGGCGCGTACGGGTGCCGACGTTATAGTGCACTGCTCCTGGAACATCCTGCAGGTTGGAGAAGAAACGGCGGGCGATCTGGCGAATGTAGTCATGAAGAGGTAACAGTCCCAGTTCGTGATGAAGTTGCTGATTACGAATAAACCACGGAGCATTGGTAGCGATGCGCATGAAGCGATTCTGGATAACTTGGAGACGACGCAAGTGGCATGTGTGAGCGGCTCCCCATACCTGGCAGGCGTAGGTAATAAGCGGATGAACCAGAGACTTGTAGAGCAACGGGGAAGACTGTAATCCAAGACTGGATTGGCGATGAAACAAAGGCGAGAGTTTTGAGAGCCGCCCTGAAGCTAAGGATATGAGGCGATCGATGTGAGCACGCCAGGTCAGTCGAGAGTCCAAAAGCACACCAAGGTACTTAACAGGAGTAGTATCAGGGAGCCAAGGTACGTTGTTTCTACAAATACACAAAGGAGGGAGAGCAGAGTATCGGCGGAGAGTAAAGATTTTAGCCTCAGTTTTTTGAGGGTTCAATGCGATGCGCCAGGTGTGAAACCATTGAGTGAGACGATCCAAAGAGAGTTGTACTACTTGCTGTGCGTGCTGGAGATTAGAGTGAGAATAGTATAATACAGTGTCATCGGCGTAGAGAGTTAAAGAAGACGGAGCGATGTCGGGAATATCAGAAGTGTAGATATTAAACAGTGTTGGAGCCAAGATGGAACCTTGTGGTACACCGGCGGTAATAGTACGTGAAGAGGAAAGAATTCCGCCAATACGCACTGAAAATCTGCGGTCGGAGAGGAAACTTTCGATTAAATGAATTAAATAATTAGGAATACCACTTTGGTAGAGCTTCAAGAGTAAACCAGTGTGCCAAACTTTGTCGAATGCCTGTGCTACGTCGAGGAAAACAGTTGCGGTGTACTGATGGGCTTCAAAGCCGTGGATAATTGACTGGGTTAATCGTAAAAGCTGATGAGCAGTGGAATGTTTCTCACGAAACCCAAATTGGCAGGACGGGATAATATTATTATGTGTGATATAAGAGAGAAGTCGGCGATGGATTACTTTTTCAAACATTTTAGAGAGCGTCGGCAATAGACTGATAGGACGATAATTTTCAGGGAGGTGTTTGGGTTTATTGGGCTTATGGAAAACTGCGATATGGGCAAACTTCCAGGTGCGAGGGAAATAGCCGAGTCGGAGACAGGTGTTTAGGATGGACGACAAATATGCAACAGCCTTCTTGGTGAGCTTCTTAAGAACAATGTTGGGAATCAAATCGTGCCCTGGAGATTTCTTAAGTGGTAGAGCTCGGATCAAGGAAGATAATTCCCGTGGTCTGGTGAACGAGATCTTTTGAGAAACTGTGGGCCGAGTGCGGTAGTCATGCAATTCTTGTTCCATGTCTGCAAGAGCGCTGCCGTCGGCTGGCGGAGAATGAGCAAACACACGCTCAAAGTGATTGGCCAGAATGTCACACTTGGTGGCAACATCCGTGACGAGTGTACCATCGACGGAGAGCGCCGGCACAACGGTCGGCTCACGGAGAACACGTTTAGTGGCCTCCCACAGTGTATGGTCGGAAGGAGAGAGAGACGCAAGATAGCGCTCATAAGTCTGTAGGCGATGTCGCTCCAGCTCCAGCTTCACCCGTCGTATGAGACCGTTGAGCTTCCGACGGAGCCAGGGTTGTCGGTCTCGTTGCCACTGTCGACGTACTTTGTGTTTTTCTCGTAGTAGACTTAAGATGGAGGGGGGTAAAGAGGGGGGAGAACAAGGACGTCGATTCGGACAGGTGGAAAGTCGGGCGCAGCTGCAAATGGTGTTGGTGAAATGCTGAATCGCAAGGTCGACATCATGGGCAGTAGCGAGTGGATAAGAGCTGGTGAGCGACGCATCCAGTTGAGACTGAAAGGTATCCCAATTGACGTATCCATTTAGGAGTCTAGGAACTAATGGACGTAAGGCAGGGGGAAGATGAAAGGCGACAAGCACCGGGCAATGATCGGAGTCAAGTTCCGCTATAGAAGAAACAAAAGTGGGGAGGTGAAGATTACGATGTATACCGATGTCCAGAATATCAGGAGAAAATAGGGGATTGGACGGAAAATAAGTAGGATCCTCTGGTGCCAATATTGATAGGCCGTGGGTTGTAAGAGCTGTAAACAGGAGCCGTCCATTTGGATTGGTTGTTCGGCATCTCCAGGAGGAATGCTTACAGTTAAGGTCACCTAAAAGGAGAGTGCTGTTCCCCGAAGGGAAGAGGAGGGAGAGATAAGTAGTATTCAGCCGGCGATTAGGTGGCTTATAGGCACTTAGAACAACAAGGTCACCGCCGTCCGCACTGTGGAGTTTAATACCCACTACCTCCAGACTAGGCACGTGTGGAAGAAATATCTCACTGTGACTCAAAGAACGTCGGACGAGGAGAGCCACGCCACCGGAAGCTTTTTCCGCTTCTCGGTCCTGCCGGTAAATGACATAGCCAGGAATGGTGAAAGTCTCATTAGGGAGAAAATGAGTTTCTGTAATACAAGCAATATCGATATTGTGGTGAGTGAGAAACGCAATGAAAGATGAGCGTTTAGCACGAAGACCGTTAGAGTTCCAGTTCAGGACGGTGAGTTGACGTAGTGACATCAGATTACGGGGAGCCATTGGAAAACAAAGGAGAAAGAAGTGAGCGAAGAAGCTGCAGCAGTTGTGGTAGAACTGGGGATGACAGGGTATGTAGAAATGTACCTAATGGTGCAAGTAGATCTTTTAGAAAAGTCCAAGACGGAGGGGCTGAGGCAGAATTCTCTGGTGAGGTGGCTGAAGAACGGCCTTGAGGGGCTGGAACACGACCAGTGAGTATGTGAGAGTAGGTCTGAGAGGGCGGAGTAGAAGTATTGGGAGATGAATTGTGCTGTCGGGGTGGTTGTTGATTCTGGGGCTGTTGTGGCTGAGAAGAAGCTGACGGTAGTTGCTGTGCACGAAGACGTGAAGGTGTTGCCTGCTGCTGGTAGCGCCGAGACTGTCGTTCCTTCAGCTGTACATAATGAGGACAGCCACGGTAGTTAGCCGGATGGTCTTGTTGGCAGTTGACACATTGAGCCGGCGTAGAAGAGGGCTTCGTGCACTTGGAGTAGTGATGGTTGCCTGTACAGCGAACACAGCGGGGTCCGAGATGGCAGTAGTTCTTGGTGTGGCCATAGGTTTGACAGTTGGTACACTGAGGCAGTTCCGGATTTTGACGGCGATGTTCCACTTTTACTACACTGTGTAATAGTCCGGTAAGATTGATAACAGCCCTACCTTCGTCGTTGTTAACAAGGTCAACCGCACAGATGGGCATGGGTTCCTTGTTTTTGCGAAGAAGACGTGTAACTTTACGGACAGGGAAATGTAAAGCACAAAGTTCGTCGTAAATCTCTTGATCAGTGAGTGAGTACGGCAAATTGCGGATAACTATGGAGAAAAGTTTGTCTGAAGGGTTGCGGTAAGTATAGTACTCTTGTTGAATGGAGGTGAAGTATGACGTAAGACAACGAAAGTCGTCAGAAGTTGAGGTATAAACTTTAAGAATGGCTCCCCGTAGTTCCGTATGAAATTCAGAGGAAACACATTTTTTAATGTCTTGCAGAAATAATTGATAATTCTGAACATTACGAACAAAAATAGGAGGTATTTTCTCTTTTTGTGAGACGGGAGCAGTGTTAGAAGAGCCGGGATCTGTTACTTCACTTAAAATGTTGTAGCGATTAGCGGTTGGAATTGTATAGGCATAACGAGAGGCAGGCTGTTGTGAAGGTGGGGCAGTGCAACGTCGTTTGTTTTGATTTGAAGTCTCGGAGGGCTGCGAACGTTGGTCGCGACCTGAACAGTCCGATGGGGCAAAGTCCACCATTGTATCATCGTCTTGTTGGACGGAGTTATCAATTGGCTGAAGGGGCCGTGATAATTGCAGCTGGGATGGTCGTAGTATGGATTTACTTGAAGTGGAGGCTTCTCTCTGGGAGCAACTAGATGTAGTTTGAGGAGCTGGGGGCGGTGCTGGTAAAGAAGATACCTAATCCTTAGATTGATAACATGTCTGCATCGCAGAATAAATAAGCTGTCCCGTATCAGTGGGAACAGCCATGGTGTTTAAGGAAAGCGCGTATTATAGAATACTGCGTAGTGAACTAAAGTATCACAATTACACACGATTAATACAGTACCTGGAACACTCACTAAGTAATAGCGTGTATGAATATCCGGAGAAAAGACAAGAAAACACAGCGGAAACAACGGTCTATTCGACCGCACAGTATAACAAAACACACGAAAGCACGCGCTAACTCACAGAGAGGTAGAACACACGTCCGTCCCTCTCGACCGCTAACAGCGAACTCTGCCAAAATTCTGAATTCCAGTTCTTTTCTGTTCATTAGCTGCAAAGGTTCATGTTAACATATTGCAACTCTGCCTGAAAGGACACAAGAGGAAGAGACCGTGTTGTAAAACGATTATTATTAGTTCCTCAAAAAAGCGGCCGAACTTCACACGCGTTGCATAAACATAGTATGCACGTCTATGTATTGTAGCTTATAAGTTATAACGTTTAATATAATATACTTACAATCAAAATATGAAATGTAACTGTTTACTCTTCATACAGCACTTACTGTCCATTTTTTTTATATCTTATTTCTGATCATGTTCCGTTCTAACTTGGACTAGAAGTGTTACCAGTATAACTAGCGTAACTGTCTTCCTATTATCTAATTTCTTCTCAAAAGATTTAACATGTTTTGGAGATATCAGTGATGAGATACTTATACGGAAAAACGAAACTCAATGTCTAAAGTACATTCTGATCCGAGTTCTTTAACACTCAATTCTTTAGTACTGATTAATCCTTTAACACTTAGAGAAACGTGTGATTACAAATATTGGGTTTTTACTCTTTATTTCTTTTTGAAACATGTGTTATATGAAACCAACACTGTCTTTCTTTTCTTGCAGGTGAAGGATCTCAATGGAAACAAATTCCACCCAAGATGCGGCAAATGATATTGCATCTCAGGTAAAATCCTAGACCTACACTTAAGTTAAATTTGGGATTCCGATGTCCTATATCCTATATGACATGATTTGCTGTAGTTGTTTGAGTAAGAAATACGTCACGGTCCTATGGGTGAGTATCACACATATCCAACATTTTCATTGGACTTAGCGAAATGTGAAATCGCCATTATAGTAGTGAATGGTAAGGTCAGGGTGTACTTTTTTGTTCCATTTATATGCGGTCTTTAATATCTATGCCCTATTCAGCCTTAAAGTGCGTGCAGATGTCAACATTACGCCGCAGCACAACTGTTAGAGCGAGTGAAATGGTGAAGTGCGATTGAAAATAGTTCCTTACTACATTGCGTATATTATCGCTTATTTGACACATTCAAGTAATGAATGGGGTGAATAAATACTGTAATCCAACTTCCAAAACATTTAAAGATGAGCATAAATATTTTACTTTCACTTACTATTAGACATAGGATATATATGCTCTAAAAACGTTGAAATTATGCATGCATTTATGCTGTAAAAATCTTTAAAATATGCACTAAAATATGCTCTAAAATGCTAATATACACTACATACACATACAGGTAAATAATTTGATACATCTACTCCCATTGAACCTTCTTCCTTATATTACGTCATCCTGGAGGCTACACATCAGTACAGTACATCATGCAGTACACGATCATCATTTTTTCCAAATGTTCAGGAATAAATGTATGACGTTTATCAGATAATATGAGTTTGTATGCAGAGAAGGACCTCTCAACATCCACAGACGTGATTGGATTATATTTATAAGCACTAACAAGCTCTGGAAGAATTTCCCCTGGAAGTTCCACACTGTCACATTGGAGATATTTGCTAACAGAGCATAAAATATTAAAATCGGGATATCTTTGTAATACACTCCACAGTTTTGTACTCAATATTTCCCCGTACTTTGAACGGGAACTCTGAAGTTCACTCTTCACTTCCTCAAAGATTGATATAGACGCATGAAGGGACAAACCACGCGTTTCTAGTTTTTGTATTGCTTGAGGTATCATTTTGAAATGCGCCTTTATAATAGCCAAGTCTCTCAGCAATGTTTCATTTCTGAAAATGTCCTGTGAATGTTGAATTGCCAAAGCATCATTTGGATTTAAACTGCAACTTCTTTAACTGCACTGAAATTATCAGCGTAAAAGAGAGCAGCGTTTATCCACGTACCCCAGCGTGGGTAAGAATTGGTTCCGGGGGTAGAGAATGTTCCGGAAGTTGTTCTCTATAAGCAGCTACTCGGCCTAGGGCTTTTACAAACACTTTCTTCGTAGTAGAAATTATCTGAAAGCAAAACCCAAAATTTATACTCATTACCTGCTTCTGGCTATACTATTCGTAAAGCATCGTTTTCCCGCCTCGGTAGCGTGATGGTTAACGTGTCTGCCTCACGTTCAAGAGGTTGCGAGTTCGAATCTCCCTTGGGGTAAGTTATCCGGGTAAGGTATTTTTTCCGAGGTTTTCCCTACCCTGAGAAGACGAATGTCGGGTAACTTAAAGCTCCATGGACCTCGGGATCATTGGAGCATCATTTCACCCGTTTCATTTCATTCATTCGTCCGATATGACACAATGTTGGAGGACGTAACCACCTATTTCTATGTCTTCACTCTGTCTGGTCTCGAGGTCCCTCTGCTCCCCGACAGGCGTCTGACCCTAGGCACTGGCTTGTAAATCCTACATTAGGGGAGGGTAATCAGGGAAAGAAGAACAAAGTAATTATGATTATACTTTCAATAAGTAAACCTGTTAAACATCTATACCTAACACCACACGATATAATATTGTAGCAACACTACCTTGTAGACAGTAATAATTACAAAATTATTTTGAACTGTTGGTGTTTATATCGTACCAAGAGGCTCCCCACTCTACATCGCGACTGCACGTTCAAAGACAAAGACGTTCTTCTGAGTCAATGACAGTACCAAGTCATCTTATGAATTACGCATATCCAAATAGTGAAATATGTGTACTGCTATTTAAGTCTGTCTACTTTATATCTACGTTAATATCTACGTTAAGTTTTAACAGCTTTCATATATCTCCGTGGTATTTTAGTGCTTCTAAATGCGATTTTACACACACATAAAAATCTATTATAAAACACATATGGGGAAATAAAATGAGAAAAAGCTTTTATAAATTATTATGCTTACCTTTAAACTTCCTCGTCCTCCAACAGTGGCGCGATTACTTCCATTTCATTTCCCATTGACCTTGATGAACCGGGTTCTTGTGAATCAAAATCAGATGATGGTGACTCTGAAGGGACAGTTCTTATTGACGATGACGAAGACCATAAAGACGGCGATGATACATTAATCAGAAAAGCGTCTATGTCGTCTTGAATCTCGTCGACTGTCCACAAATCGCTTTCAATCTTCTTAATTGTGTCCACATAGTTTACCCAATTCTGTACTGTAATATGTTTGTGTGCCCCTGAGAACAACCGGCTCATTTCTGATTGTTTAAATGAGGTATTGTTCATTTTTATGTATTTTTTTCACTTGTGATCATACCATTTCGATGGGATTCAGCTCACAATGGTATGGAGGCAAACGAAGAACTTGTCGCCCTGCTGTTCTTGCCATTTCATCGACAATGCATTTATCGTATCTCCCTTTATGTTGAGATACAATGAACAGAAGTTCCCGATTAAGCATATCAGGTTACTCTTTCTGAGTAAACCAACTAATTATATAATTTTTCCTCCATGAATTAACATGGAAAAGCTCACTTTTTCTACTGTGGTATTTTGCACTGTCGATTACAATAATGGTTCCCTCTGGGCTATTTGGGAGCAACTGTTCAGTAAACCACTTTTCATAGATTTTCCCCGTCATTTCGTCATATGCGTCGGCCGTATTTTTTTGCACCAAAATGTCAGTTCAGCGTTCCTTACGAACCCTTGTTCATTGCCGGCATGGACCAAAGCAAACCTTGCTCCGCGACCCCGAGGTGGCCCGAGTCCTGTGCTTAGTCATTCAATTGCTGCTTGATGGGCACTTTTAACTTTGGTGTCCCTCCACGCCTTTGTCACTGTATTTACTAAATTTACAAATGACTCGTCTGTATAAACAATGGATTTCCCCTGGTCCCTAAACCCTTTTATGTATTTTAGATATTTATGTCGCCATGTGATGATATCGTCCCTTTCTATTAATATGCACTTGCTACGCCTCCTTTCATATTCGAACCCCAAATCATGTAAGAACCGACTAAGAGTGGCCCTTGGGAAATTTGGTAGGGCCTCATCACTGTTGACCCGTGTCAAAATTATATTCAGCGTGGGTGGAATATTTGCAAACAGTAAAGAATGAACAGTTCGCCACACTCCACTTTGCACTATTCCATCATATTGCGTTAACCTAGCGTTTTTTCCCCGCCCTTTTTGCTTTGTTTTTCGATGGCGTTCTTAGAGGTCCTTTCATTAGGTCCTTTTTAATCCTGTACACTTACTGCTTCTGAACACCCGGTAGCCTTAGCTGTTTCTTTTACTGCCTTACTAACACTCATTTTCCTTGAAAAATAATGTAACACATTCATAATTATTTGGCGTTCTTTACGTCTTAATTTAACAACATATCGTCTCTTTCTAGCTTTCCCCTCAATAACTACAAATATTTACGAAAAATATTAAATAACGCAATAACAGCTCACAGATTCCACAGAGTTACACACACGACCTCTTTTGAACTATTAGTCCTGCTTCTTATACTATCTTGTGTGTTAGGCCTGGCGCGAGAATACGCTGAATAGATGAAAACCTTTGTTTGCCTTCCACGATGAGAGAAAGAGGTTATAGTCTTTTGGTTTTTCTAACCCTCCTCAACATTTGTTCTCGCTTGGTTCCTGATGTAAACTCAATAACAAAAAAGTTTCACACTGCGTAACTTTTGCAGTCCAAGGTTATAAAATTTTCCGAAAACATGTAATTTAAAAAATTGTAACACTTAACTGAGTAAACACAGAGAATTCATAGTAGGCAGATAGTAACACTATAGTTTACTCTAGCTAAGAAAAATATAGACGTATTCTAGCAGAAGTTTGTTAGTGCGTGATGAGCATAGAAACAGCAAGTATCGAACTTCTATTGAAAAAAAAAACGTTCTCTGAAGAAATATGGACTTATAGAAGTGTATAATGACTCTAAAAAGGATGTAACCCGATAGAGAAAAAAATTCTGCGTAGGATAATGTGTTCAAACCTGAAATTTATAACAACTGAATATTTATACCATGCTATTAGGAACCTGGCAACAGCGCGAGGGTAGAAAAGGACGAGGCTAATGGCAACTTGTATGCGATAGATAGAGACAGATATATCCCATTTAACTCCATACTGTCATCTAAGGATGAGACAAGGTACAGAAAATTTTCCACATGGCGTCCACAGGAGTCAGTAGTTTCGTCCACCACACCCCATATAAGACAATCTTTCAAATCATCTTGGATTTGTTAATTGTTGTTCGGTAGCAGTCGCCAAGATAATTTTTCATGAGGGTTGATTCATTTGGAATGGTATTACAATGTTTATCTAAGAAATTCCGGAACGTGGGATTGCTAAGTGAGCTCCACGGGATATTTGCTGCGATTAGCGCGTGGCATAAATCACTGCAAAATTCGTTTCTCAAATTAGATTAAGAGGGTTTTTGTTGTGTCAATAACCTTTGCTTCAAGGAAGTTTGTTTCCCTTTAGCTGCAAGATGTTGATTGTTTATTACACACTTTACAAAAAAAAAAAAAACTTTTCCGACTGTAGTATAATCCAAGTGATACTCCTTAACCCACTGTTTTAAAAGTTCACTTTTTGTATTTCTGAATTTCGGCATTACAACTTGCACATGGGACAAACGACAAACCATTAATTAACAGCAGAACGAAACTACCTTCTGGTGCTGATAGCAAAGCGGGAAGTCCTCGACGGTGAATCCTGCAAACATCTAGTCGTATCACGTGAACTTTTTCTTTCAACGTTATGACTAGGGCCCGGATTTTTAGGTTCTTAAAATTAACATTTTAGTTATTTTTGTAACTTAAAAAAGTTTTTTTTAGTTCTTTAACCTCCTGAAATAGTGTTTATATTATTATTATTATTATTATTATTATTATTATTATTATTATTATTATTATTATTATTATTATTATTATTATTATTATTATTATTATTATTATTATTATTATTATTGTTTATTAATTTTATTATTAATTGTCCTCTTTTTTATAGCAATGTTGCTCATATGTCCTGTGGATCCTTTGTGCTGCTCAAAATGCGATTTTTAGCCAGAGTGCACCTGGAAAATACGTAAATAAAATTATAGTTTATCCGCTATGTGCATTATAATAGGTGTTTAATCCTTACCTGCATTCCAGCATTAGAGAAGGGTCGTACAGGTTCTCCTGTACGGTATGTTTATCTGCACAGCACCTAGCCGCTTAATGCGACTTTATCTGTGCAGTATAGAAGGTGTTCATGTTTGTTAAAGCTTTTGTGTTTGTGGGCATGGTTTCTTTCGCTTTTGGCAGATTTGGCAAAATATTACTTTGCAATCTGTGGTGAAGTTCGAATCATTAGCTATCCACTGACGAATCAACAACCTTCGAGATCAGCTGACTTTAGGCATGACACTGGCTCCTTAAATTACCTGCCTAATCTAAGAAAAATTGACTTAGCAAAGATGTAACACTCAAAGTCCATTCATAATTTCATAAACATTTCATTTTCCCATTTTAAAACAGGTGTTTTTTTTTTAATCATTTTAAAATAAATAGGAGATTTAGCCTCTTTTAGGTTTTAAAGTCTCATTTAGCCATTTTTAGGTTTTATAAGATTCAAGTATTTGGCTTCGTTGATCATGAAACAGATAATTAAATTAAATCACTGCAGTTAACTATCAAGGAATAAAATAGCCAAAAAACTAAGAATCCGGGCCCTAGTTATGACACCCTGATTGTGCAAGACAACCAAATTTACTTGTGAAGCAACTGGTATTTCTATGTACACTATTTCAAATGTGAGAACTGAAATGAAACAAGCAGGAACTGTGAAAGTACATAAAAAGAAAAGGGATAGGCCATTTAGTGTTTTAGGTAAAGTGGATGACTATTAAAAGTGATATTCACTTTAAAATGCACAGTTTCCTTTTAAACAACGAGCCTAGATAATGAACAGTGACCCAGATCTTCCAAACGTTAGGAAAACCACGTTCCACACTTTCCTGAAAGACATTGTATTTCAGTTTACAAAAAGAAACAAAACTAATGAGATAATTGATCGGGAAGACATTATGGTGTGGAGAAGACTTTACCTGAGCTCTGTGGGTGAAGCGCCTGAATGTGACGACTCAGGTTAGCATAAGTTTTTACTCATAAAATTATATTTCATAACTTTTCTTAACCAATTTATTTAGTTAGTTTAGTTTATTTAGTAAATATAAGCCGAGTGCAATTCCAAGCTCATACTGCCATAGTGAAAGATATGACGGTTGCGATAACAGTAAGACGTAAACAGCTGTGCTTAGAAAACGTCAACACGTGCTTGTTGGCGAAGTGATACAATCGCAATGTTTATGTGCGTCGCCACTTTAAGCTCGGAGAGACTATAGCGTCATATCGTTTACTTCACCTTTGGAACAATTACTCAGTGGCAACGATGTTGAATTGTTTTACATTCTGTTCGTCATTGGGTTAGTTTACGTTAGGTTTTTCTCTACAAAAATTAAATTCACACACACACACACACACACACACACACACACACACACACACACACACACACACACACACACACACACACACACGCACGCGCACGCGCACGCGCACGCGCACGCGCACGCACACGCACACGCACACGCACACGCACACACACACACACACACACAAATGTTCGCTCATATATTTTCAGGCTCCGGGAAGGATGGTGAACAATTCTGGTTAAAGAACAATTCCAATTCTCTAGCCGAGACTTCCGAATGTGTAAGTTAGAATGCTAAACACCAGACTACAAACGCAGTCTTCTTTATTTAGGTTCTTTGGAACCCAAAAGATATCCTAATTGGTGGATAGTAGTGGCCTGCTCTAGGATAAGAAGTGACTTATGTCACAGGTGTATTCGAAACCAAGAACCTGTGATGCTTTTTGAAAGAGCAGCATAGGGCGCATCTATGTTCTAAGACACAAAGGCATTCCGATAATGGGTATCTGTACATAAACGCACTACTGATATAACGAACTAATGAGTTTTAGGTGTCTTGATAGGTTTTATTGCCTCTTTGGGGTATAAGTTTGAAAATATGTAACACGTTGAACAGGGAAGTTTTGTGGCTTGGGAACTTCGAAAACACTTGCGTCTATTTGAAGCAAATGTGGGAATTCACTCCCTCACAAATACGATGGTATAACTAAGCACATGAACAAAAATTGTATATCGAGGAACGTGGAAATTGCAATACAATGATTTTGACAATGAAGACTTGTTAGATGTCCTGCAAGCATTTTCATAGCCGCAAATTCAATAATGGAGGTAGCATTATTTTATATGTTAACAATATTCAATAATTACTAATTCTGATTACTAGGGCTCGGAACACTGAAATATGCATGCAAATATGCTCTTAAAAACTTCAAAATTTAGCAAGAAATATGCACTATTTCATTAGAACAGTTCATGTCCCTTAGCAGTAGTCGAGTTAGTGTAAATAATAAAGTTACCTTATTCCTTAGAGGTTGAAGCAGAAGTGGTTCCGTTGCTAGTATTAACTGCTAAATTGCAGTTCACAACCAACACTACACAAATTTTCAACAGTAAAACGTCGTCTATTGTCTGGCAAAACACTTTTGTAACGTGAAAAACTTCTTTATACGTCACAATATGTTATAGGGGCATATTTAAATGATGTTAACTGTTTCACAGAGAGAGTCAACTCTCTTGGTGTGACATGGTTTTCTTTCGAGGATGTCTCGAATATCGCACATCTGTTTATAACCAGAATTTTTTGAAATTACATATATTCACTTTCTCTTTCACATTTTGTCCTATGCTACCAGGAACCGAACTTAGATCACATATTGTTTTTTCAAGCACAGTAAGTGATTCATGCAAAGGAAATCCTATAGCTTCCAATGCCGTTATGGCTGTTGGTAAGAAAGAAAAATGCGCAGATATGAAACTAAGATCCTTCTTTAACCCAGTGCCTGACAGAATATTTTGCACAGTTTGTATTGGTGAAGCATCTTTCGAGTCCAATGAATTAACAACCTATTCGATTATTTCTATGTGCTCAGGATAATATAAAACTGCATCGACCCATGTTCCCCATCGAGTTAACACTGGTGCAAGAGGAAGTCGGATATTAGGTGCTGTTGATCTAAACAACTTAACTCTGTTAGGAGACTTAACAAAAATTCTCTTTGTACTGGGCACAAATCTATCTACCAGCGGGAAAGAATCGCGTATTGTTTCAGAAATTCGATGAAGAGCGGGTGCCTAACAAGTTATATGAATTAAGTTAGGAAAAATACCTTTCAGAGTTTTTCCTGATTTTACCATATAAGGTAACAAATAAAAGCAAGCAGTTGTATTCGATTCCACATGGGCATTGTAATTTCAAAGAGTCCATCACAAACTGTGTCACAGTTACATTGTCAGTGGCCGACAATTTGCACATATTAAGGAGATAAGCTGTAGTCTTTTGTTCAATATTTAAGGCACCCACGATTATATTAGCAATAGAATGGCGTTCAGAATCAGAGGTTTCATCAACAACCACACAAACTGATCCGCTAAATTTTGTATATTTGACAATACGTTATTGTAACAATGCCCTACATAAGTCTTACGCAGTGTGCTTTCTTCAGGCACATGTTGAGTACACTTGGCAAGAAAGTTTTTAAATATCGGATTATTAATTTTGAACAAGGGAATATCAGCAGCTAAAAATGCTTGGCACAAGTCATAGGAAAATTCAGTAACCTACTTCCTAAACACTCTACTAATTGTTTTAGAACACGTTATTTGTTTGCGAGTTTTCTGATTAAATTCTCTTTATGTTTTGCTGTGTTTATGTGCTGAACTATTTGAAATCTTTTCTCACTCCCTATATTTTTGTCACACGCTCCACAAAACAGTGCCCTATTATCTGTAGATATTAAATCACCCGAAAACTCTTTCTGTAAATTAATTAATCTAGCACTCTAAGTTGGTTTTATTTTCGGCATTTGAAGAGCTTTTTAACATTTTATACGCCTAATTTAATTTGGAGGGAACCAGTTCACAACACTGTTACGTTTGAAGACCACGCAGAGGCAAGCGTTGCTATAATCGTGCTGCTCAAAACGTTGACCTGCACTTTATCTTTGTTAATATAAACCTCTCAGATAACGCACTGATTAATCTCTATGCACAAACATATAATGAAAGGATGGAAACAGGGGATTCACTACATAACAACATGACTCAACATTGCTTCTCGCCACCTCGCGAGTTACATCATCATATACAACACTACCAATATGAAAAATATTATCCAGGTGGAAAAAAACCATAAAAATCATTAAAATATGCTATATAGAGGCTATAGTATTGAAATAATATGCATTTATCAAAATCAAGAAAATATGCAGTTATATGCACCATAAAATCATGTCCAAACAACTTAAAATTCCATAATTCGTGCACATAATGTAAAAGCATACATTTTTAACCCCCATGAAAAAACATGCAAATGCATGAACTTCCTAGCCCTACTGATTGCCTTCTCGAGTTAGAGCACAGCACTTGCATACCGTCCCGAGAAAGTCAAGTGCTACGGATCAAATCTTGCACTCTTATTTTTCTAATAGTTCGTGAACCAATTTAGATAAACCTTTGAATACATTTTACTAATTATTTATTTATGCCAACAAGGTTACTACTGGTGTTTTTAAACACACAAGTCGTGTGTGGGCAATGTTTAAAAGGTGGAATCAGAAACAGAAAAATTCAATGCCATAGCCGGGATTTGAACCACGGACCTTCCGCTTATCGAGCGGCTGCTTAAACCACTAAGCTACCATGGCCTACTTGTCTGCACGACATTAAATTCCCCAGCTGATTCGTACTTTTTCCCGGTTAACCACAAGGGAATCTCACATCAGAGATAAATACTCCAAGGGCGACTTACAATTCCCTTGTGGTTAACCGGGAAAAAGTGCGAATCAGCTGGGGAATTTAATGTCGTACTGATAGTTGACTATCACTGTCCTTTTTCCTGTTGTGCAAATTATTTCTGTGAGCGCAAATAGTATTTATATCACCGGCTATACATTGTGGTTTCAAAGCGTCTTTAACTGCACAATACTACAAGGTGTAGCAAGTCTATGACTGGATTTTGTGTTGAGTCAGCCCTCATTCAATTTTGCAACAGCTATAGTAAAACGACCATACTAGCGGTTGAAATACGAGGAGAAGTAGTGATACTAAAACAGGGAGGGCCTACTGCAGCTCTTACGTACTTGCAGTGTGAGCAGAACAAAAAAATACGACGGGTTTTGCAATTTTAGCGTACTTAATCACAGTTTTGGATAAACATTAGAGATCAACAATTAGAAACATACGATTTAAACGATTTAAAGAAATATGGTCAAAATTGTGAGCATTGCTAATGAAGAGGACGAAGAAAGGCCTAGAAAGAGAAATTGTCATGAAGATGAAACCCATTCTTCGTACTTAAGGATTTTCTGTGAAGTCCCAGATACATTAATAACTCAAACTAAATTAAGATTTGAATCACAGAAACAGTTGAAATTCCTGGCCTTACTGAATCCTACACATTTTGCGAGCTACGATAAATGTTTTCCAATAGATGTATTATGTGAGCTCCATATGTTTCCTATTTCAATATACTGTCTTTGAAAAACGAATATTGAAAAATGAAGTGTTATATTCACTTCAAAAGCGTTCTTCAAACCATTGTAAATTATATGACATCAAATGGTAGGCCTAGTGATAGCCCAAGTCACAACCCCAGAATACGCCACAAAACTCCCTCTTTCAAGCTGTCATATGCATTCAATCTTCTATCCCATGGAAGCAATAAAATCTGTCGTCACCCCAAAAGTCCATAATTTATCTCAGCAGTGCTTTCATGTGCAAGTAACTGTTCTCGGTTTGTGTTGGTGTCCTAGGACTTAGATGTGACTTATGTCGTTCTTTAAAAAAAGGATCACCTAGCTGTTGGTTTAGAGGAAACATACCACATAGGTCACATCTTATCCCAGAACAGACCTTATGATACTACTGAGAATGTTACAATTCTCACTCCACATAAGGTTGCAGTCCTGTCGACCGGTCCACACGGACGACTCCCTGCGTACACAAGTAATTCAGAAGTTAAGCTATGGAGGCACGGAATCATCAAGATGTAGCCATCAAAATATACACATATTTTCAGAAACAATAGAAGCGTATTAGCTGATTAATGTGACCTAAAAACTGTGAAGACAGCGCTAGGCACATGACACTTAAATGTAGACAGAAAAGGGTGGAAAATCCACGCAAATTCATCCATCATTTATTTCTATGGGACTTTTTTTATTGTAATCCTCGATAATGTGACATTAAAACATACCAATAACCCCAAAATATATTCTCTGATTGAAATGCTTTAGAACTGCCTGTGTTTCATTTCTGTTTTGAAATCACATTATTCAGCACATATGTATCTATTTGTCGTTCTTGAAAATTAACATTTTTGTATTTCTACGATTGCGTGTCTACTACATGCCACACTTACCTCAAAACATGGGTACTGTTTGACTATCAGATATTATCGCACAAATGATGCTATCAGCTGAATATGCTTAAGGCATGACATTTGTCGCATTTTGGACAAAGATCAGTAACGTTTCGTTTAATATTGCTGTTGCTGCAACATGAACATAGACGCACCTTTGCTTTGGAGAACGAGTAGTAAGGGTTGGACAATTCTGCTTTCCTTCGTGTTTGCCAGTGATATGCAAACGATATCTAAAATGACATTTTTGAATTTTGAAGTAACTAAGTGATCATTGACGTGCCATTTGGCCAGCTATATTTTGAGAAAGCTTCTAGTTCCGTAATGCAGTGTATCGAAGTTACGTTATAGTACTGAACTGGAAGCACGTTTACATTTTATGTTGAGAAAGCATTCTGGGATAATAATTCAAAGTTCTGTGAATCAGAACCACGCTACGCTATCAGAGTTAACATGGCATCAGAAGCGTATCCATAGGATAGGCTAAGCTTACCCTAATTGTTTGAGCAAATTATTTTAATTGTGATCTTTAGGAATAAGTAATTGAAACAGATCTTTCGGTTTCTTGAATTTTTCAGTTTCATTCTACCCTTTCCAATCTTGTCCTACACACCGTTGTGTGAACAAGCAAATAATTTCCAAGATTTACTGGTATTTACAATTTAATATTCCACACCGTCTGCGTTTTAGGTATTTAAGTGAGGGAATCTTGAAAATTGACCATGTCTACTTGATTTCTTGTAGAAGGAAAGAGCGCTCCTTTGAACGAGAATACGCTGGATACTGGACTGACGGAAAGCCAATTGACGTTTATTGTTGCTTATCTACGAAGGATAGAGAAATTTGAAACAAAACTGTCTCACAAAGTCACGGTCATAGCATTAGGAGAAAAAACGTTACTAGCCAATTAAGATGCATGTGTAAAGTGACAACTGCACTAACAATCGCTTTTTAGAAGAAACAATGAATTAGTGAAATTCATTTTATAGGTACTAAATAGTACGTGCATGTTAAGATTTACTGATTATTGTATTAATCAATCAATCAATCAATCAAATAATATGACAGACATAGTAGCTGAACTAATCGGCATTCTATTTTCGCGTCGCAATGACACTGAAAACCGTTTATTTTACGTAATGGAATTTCCACACCTTTACTAAGCTTGGTCACAACCAACGATGCGAGAAAATTCATTTCCTTATGCTATGAAGCACACAAATGGTAACAGGGAATGAAATCAAAGGCGCATTGTACTGCTGACAATGTCTGCTGCTTTCAGGCAAAGAAGGCACTTGAAATCACAATGTTTTCATATGAAAAATTTGTTCTAATACACATCAGCATTACGAAGAGGCACCTACTTCTGCTCCAACAGGCCAACACAATGTCGAAACACAGATAGTATTTTTCTCACCTGATTTTAAGGGATGTATTTTTAGAGAGGCATTACTTGTAATTTATTGCTGTGTGCAAGATGGTAAAATGGGATACAGATTTTTAGTTCCTGCATTATATTTCAAATAGAATCATGGCGTAAGCTTTCATTTTGGGCCTGATACTGAGATTTTATGGCTCTTTAATATTTTAAAAAGGTGACGGGAAAGTTAAATTAGTGTTCGGTTTGAATAGTGCATTGTGGCAGTTTCTTTTGAGAACATTACAAATGTTTTAAAATGAATTTCCTCTCCTTGTCATCATATAATTTCTTACACTTAGATTCTGCTACCTTGTTTACCTTTAATATATCATACAGCTAAATTTGACATTTACGTATTTGTTATTACTTGCACTAATTACGGTCCTTGGCAACCTAGGGCTTTGCTTTCGGTACTCCCAACCTTTCCCTTGATTATTACAATCATCTATGAGGGAAGTTAAAATATAACGTAAACTTTCTAGAGTTTAGTAAATTACTATTAATAGTGCAAGAAAAAACAAAATGATATAAATTGCCAAATTAAGGTGGTAAAGTTCTGTCTCTAATAGAGTTTGATAAGGTCTGGATTCACAATCCAAAATTCTTGAGTGGAAACTACGCTTTACTATCAGATTTAATTATCCTCTTCAGCCTGCTTTATTTTGGAGAAGTTTTCTGGGCTCACAATCCAGATGCATATTCTATTTTCCTTGACAGTTTTCACCTATCGGTGTGTTACTGTTCAGATGTATACGTGTAACAAATGTTGTGTTATAGGTTGCTCACACCTTGAGGTTCAACTGGCTAGATTATGGAGTGTTCTTTGGTATGCTGGCAGTGTCTACCATCATTGGTATTTACTTTGGGTGCTTTGGTACAAGACAAAGGACCAAGAACGAGTATCTACTGGGGAACAAGAACATGAACATCTTTCCTATCGCCATGTCTCTTACAGCCAGGTACTTCAATACATATCTGTTTTCATAATTTAAGTTCTGCTCAAGAAATGCATATATTAAATCTGATCAAAATTGTTTAAATTAATCGTGTTTTTATTTCACCATAATAGATATAATATTTTATACTTAAAATGGAAATTAGTTTCTCATATTCACCATAGAAAAGATGCTGAGTGGCCATTTAAATGCAAATGTTCATCTCGCTTTTCATTCGACGTATTCGTTTATTCTTTTAATCCGATATGGAATGTTTAGTCTAATTTACCAGCATCATAATTTCAAGATACATCTGTCACAAAAATAAAGAAGGATGTCAGTGGTGTCATAGCCCCAGAATTGTTATTGTTACACATTCTCATCACATCATCAAGCTCCTATAATTCTCCCGAAATAAGAAATACCTTGAAGCAGCTTCTTTGGTAATCCCTGAAAACGGGATGCAACAAACAGAGACATTGAGAAGTCTGAAGAGTATACGACGTTGAACGAAATGTTGTATCTTGCAAATACGCAGAAGCGATTCAAAATATTGCAAATTGAATCGGAGATCTTATTCAAGGCTGTAATTGCTTTCAGCATTCCATTAACAGAAATAGAGCCAGTTACGAGGCATAAGTGTAAAAAATTACAGTTTTAAAAAACTAACAATAACACGTTTTTATAACAAACCTAACTAAAAGGTAGAAAATAAATTTTAAGTATGAAGAATTTGTTCTATTAATTCAAGTAGTGCATTATATTTTAAAATTTTGTGACAAGGTTAAAATAAAAGTAAATTTATATTAATAAAATAATAAATTTTATCGCAAAATACCTTGGGGTACATTTTAGATTTTTTATCGTATCTTTACTTTTATAAATGGCTACAAATGAGCTATTTATAACATTTGATGTCATACAACCCATGCTTTTTTGCAATAAAATGTATTATTTTGTTAATATAAATTAGTTTTTATTTTAAACTTATCACAAAATGTTGAAATATAATGAACTACTTGAATTAATAGAACAAATTCTTCATACTTAAAAATTATTTTCTACTTTTTAGTTTGGTTTGTTATAAAAGCTTGTTATTGTTAGTTTTTTAAAACTATAATTTATTTTTAACGTTGTAGTCTCAAATTTTTCTATGAACTTTTTTTCAGGACTTTTAATTTGAAATCTTTTAGAAATTTCGAATTTCGAAATTTCTTGCAAATATTTTCTCGAAAATTTTCAAATCACTTTTTTTGAAGCAGTATTAGATTACAATTACTGTTTTAACTACACTATCAGCTGTTGTGGACTTCCTGCGCCAGAGTAAACTTCGAGCCACAACCTTCCCCCGAAATTTCGTGTCCCTCTCAAGTCCTCTCTCCAGGCATTACCATCTTTCAATAATTTCAAGCGATTTAATTCCGTTGTCCAGTGTAACTTGTGTCGATTTCTGAACTACCAGCTGTTGTGGGTATCTTGGCTCTGTGTGAACTCCGGTCTGCGATATTTCCCCTGGGTCTCGTGTTTCTTTCAGGTCCTCTCTCTGGACATCTACGTTATCCAATATATAAATATGTATTTATTTAATTAAAGCAATTTTCAGGGTGCATGTAGAAATATGCCTTAGTGACATCGTTTTCTATAAATTTACCTTAGTCATTCTTTATCCTGACGATCCTGGTCAGGACATTGGGACAAGCTCATGATATATTCTCATCAGTCCTTAACATGTGTGCAAATTGTCAAGTCAGGCAGCTCTTAGTTAGTGAAAGTTACGTTAAAGGATTCTGTTACATTGATAAATTTATCTAAGTATTGTTTTATCCTGATGATCCTGA
Organism: Tenodera sinensis; assembly: GCA_030765045.1. Classification (NCBI taxonomy): domain Eukaryota; kingdom Metazoa; phylum Arthropoda; class Insecta; order Mantodea; family Mantidae; genus Tenodera; species Tenodera sinensis. The sequence continues at coordinate 1,084,780 of JAUKNM010000055.1, read as the reverse complement.
TCAGGACATTAGGACAAGGTTACGATATTATTGTATTGCCATTGCCCCTTGATACGTGTGCAAATTTCCAAGTCAGACGACTCTAAGTTGCTGAAAATTACGTCGAAAGGTTCCTTTGCATTGATAAATTTAGCTTAGTCATTCTTATCCTGTTGAATCCTAGTAAGCACATTAGGACAAATTCAAGATTTTATCGTATTGTCATCAATCCTTGACATGCGAGCAAGGTTTCCAGTCAATCAGACGTTTCAAGTTGCTGAAAATTACGTTTCATTGTTAAATTTAGCCAAGTCACCTTTTTATCCTGATGATCCTTGTCGGGGCATTAGCATAAAGTCGTGATATTATTGTAGTGTCATCGGTTCTTGACAGACGAGCAAATTTTCAGGTCAATCAGACGACTCAAATAGGTGAAAATTGGGTTACATTATTAAATTTAGCCAAGTCACTTTTTTATCCTGATAATGCTGGTGAGGACATTAGGACAAAATCATGATATCGTTGCATTGTCATCGGTCCTTGACATGTATGCAAATTTTCATGTCAATCAGACGACTGTAAGTTGGTGAAAATTACGTCAAAAGATTCCGTTACATTGATAAATTTAGCTAATTAATTTTTATTTATTCTGATGATCCTGATCAGTATCTATCTTAGGATAAGGCTATGATATTATTGTATTGTCGTCAATTCTTGACACGTGTGCAAATTTTCAAACCAATCAGACAACTGTAAGTGGGTGAAAATTAAGTCGGAAGATTGCGTTACACCCACACACACGCGCACACACCACACACACCTATAAATATTCCGCGCAACTTGGAAACGGCTCTAACGATTTCGATCAAATTTTGTATTCACATAGGGTTTTGCTTATTAAGTTTATCTATATAGGTGTCATTCCTGGAGAAAAAAAAAATGCGATTTTACCCGTAACAGTCATAATTGCTCTCAACCTTATTTTAGCCATAATTTCTCTGTTAAAAGGCCAATTTCAACAAACAATCCAGGATATTAAAGGTCTAGTAACGGAAACGGCAGTATATCATATTTTATTATATCATATCGGTAATTTTTCCACTGTTTATACTTAAAGTTATTACATCACTCTCGATGTAACCGTGGAGTATACAAAATATATATGTATTTCTTCATTTTATTAAGGTAGTGCCATGGCACGAGGCACTACCCTCGGAGCTACCCCTGCTAGTGAATACGCCTGATGATTTCATTGCAATTGCATTTTCATTGATATTTAAAAATAGAAACTAATCAGTTCACTGAAACTGAGCACTTATCGCATATCGATTACATTATATGCTGCATCGTGGCGTCCAGGATAATACAGCCTGACACAAGGACCCGTGACGTCACGTCGGGAGTACTGTGAGCTAGTGTATCTCACATTCGCAATTTGTAATTTCTGTTTCAATATGACTATTTGCAGCGAAATAAAGGAACATAGCTCTCGGTACCAGAAAATAAACACTGCAAAAACATATATTTCACAAAAAATATGCACTTCAACAAGATTGATATGAACATCTTGAAAGAAAGGAGGTGTAAAAGCCAGCTGGGTTTTTATGGCAGACCGTGGGAGAATCATTGTTTCAAAAATGACATCTTGCGCTTGTTTGCCTCAGAGTTTTGTTTATGATTTTTGTATAATCATTTCCGAAGACATTCCCTAAAATGTGACCTTCCTCACAACGGCCATTGTATCCACACCACGTGTACACTTGTCACTAAAATAAACCCAGTTTTTTCAATTTGATTTCCAACACATTAATAAAACTACATCTAGGATTCCTGCCGTTTGAAAATACACTTTAAAACTCTGATGGGATCGATGTCTTTCATTAAGTGTAACTCTCCACGATAATTAATTTTGGAGAACACCAATTTTGTACTTGGTCTTCACAGGGATAAAATAGTACCGTCTGATTGATTAAGTGTACTCTAACTATATTGTTGTCACAAAAAATGTTAAGCAAGTTTACAGGGCACAAAATCAAATGTGTATACCACTAATCCACCGTTCTCGACTCTCTTTGACAGAAGCAAACGAAAATGATCTAATATGTTCTTCCTTGTTCGAGAGGTGATTAGACATACAATCTGGGATGCTACATAATCTTACCATTCCGTAAACAAAGTCCTATAAGCATACCCGTTAATAGAAAGTCATATCCTGAAAACGCCCGTTAGGTTTTCTTTACAATAAAACCACCGCACTTCGCTAAACGTTTCATAATTATACTATAATACGAATAAGCACACTGTAATGGCTGTTTATATGAATAATATCTTGAAGTCACTGGGAAACGAAATTAAAGCTGCCGAAATAAATAAATCCACTAAATTATACCAGATTAAGCAAGCGGGATGGCTCAGGTGGTAACGTCTGTTTCCCTCATTTGGAAGGTCGTGGGTTCGCTCCCCGTGGCCGACATTAGTGACCCATGAGTTTTTTCGAAAGTTTCCCCGGGTCGCCAGGTGAACCCTGGGAAGGATTTCCATATGCTCCGAATTTCCTGTTCCTCTGTTTCGCTTCATTAATCATTTCATTCCGCCCATCATCCCGTTAGGTTTCTTCAGGTTTGGAAGCGTCGGCGAGCGTCGCGGCAACAGCACGGCAGGATGAACGCGCTCTGGAAATCTCGTCCTCCGGATTGGAAGGCACTGGAATGGAAAGGTTCCTTTGCGTTTTCGGTGTTTCGAAAGAGCCGTGTCGTATCGATGAGGGGTACACCACTGCATTTTTAAGTTTGAACGCGTGTTTATTGCTGAGGGGGAGGGGGTTGAAGGAGGATGGCTATAGCTTTGCCCCTGACAATGCTATTATCAGCCGATACAGATTTTCCAACCTCTTCTATAGCCTATTGCGTTACTCACCGCATCCTGGGACTGGTAAGCCGTGTCGGGTCGAGGTGCAGTCAGCTCCCTGATGATTGCCATCTCTCTGGAACATTGGGAGTGCCTCTGTATTCGATGAATCGTTGGTGCACATGGGCATACTTTTCGGTTCAAACATGTCAAATATCTGGCCCATTGTGAAATGATTGCTTAACCAACTTCTATAATGTGGAACGACTTCTACAGGGTTTCTCGTATTTCGGGTACTTGTGAAGCTTTTCAATAATTAATGTGATATTTAAGTCGCACTCTAAGGACGCGTACTCACATATTGAAAATACCGTGCTCATATAAACTATCGTGTGGCATTATGAAATAAAAAAGTAAAGAAACCGAGAGACTGAAATATGTATGTCTACCGCTTTATTCGTGGATGTATTGAGTATTCATGCATATTCGTAAATTACTTTTAAAATCTACGGCTATTGCCTCCCTGTTAACTTATTTCTGTGTAACATGTCTTGCAAGTCGTTAACATGTATAAACTACTTTGGATCCTTTTTTCAAGTATTATTTGCTATCGGTGGTTTAATTATGTGATTCAGCTACAATTTCCTATCGAATTTTTGTTGGGCATCTCTTAATTGCGCTGATCAAATATTAAACTACATAAGTAACCGGGTAGGTCTCTTCGGACTGTAAATGAATAAAACGGGTGAAATTATGCTCAAAATACTCGTATGACCTTGGGATCCATGGAACTTAAAGTTATCTTAAATTCGTCTTATGAGAGACCCCCTGAAGAAAACTTATCTAGGTAATTCACCTAACCGAGATTCGAACTCCGGAACTCCTGAATGTGAGGCAGACACGCTGCCCCATAGCAAAGACGTCAGTACTGTTCGCGAAAATCTTATATTTCCATTCAATTTTCCTCTTTTCCCTCTTCTCTCTCTTTCTCTCCATTTTAGTCCTTCTCTACCTCTCTAATCTCTGGCTACCCATCTGTATTTCTCGCTCTCTTTCCCATTTCCCTCACTCTCTCCCTCATGTTCACATCTTCATCTCAGAAGTTTCAGACTAACTTTTAAACAAAATTAAAACTATTAATTTAGAATTGCTTCCTAGGAAATCAATGCAAATATTTGAAAAACAATACACTGCATTTTAACCTTTTCATGCCTGAATTATTTTGCTACTTATGCCGTTCTTCCTCTAATTCGAAACCGGTTTAGATTAGGCGGTCTGGGACACCTCCAGCCTGCTGGCTTGAATAGCCATGATCGTTAAGGCAACACGTAGTGTACTGGCCATACACTCAAAGCCTGAGGTTATGAGTTCGAGTCTCGGCAACCGCAGTCAAATGTGTCTGTGGTAAAGGACGCGGAGGGCCCACGTAAAATAATCGGTGTGATGGCACGCGTGGATGATGGCAGGGTATAATTTGACTGCGGTGCATGGATTTTGCTTCTTTTCTTATATAAAAAAAACACTACAGTATAAGTTGTAAAAGAAATAATTTTTTAGAATTCAAAACGTCTCAAATATGTATTTTGAATTGGTGACAGACAGTATAACAAGAATATAGCAGGAAAAAAGTTAAAACTAGTACAAATAGGAAAAAAAAGCCTACGTATCTTATAATACACACCAGGCATGAAAGGGATAAAATGGTGTGAAGAAAACAATACAGCAGTTGTAAATAGGGTACTTTTACTGGTGCCTGCATATGAAATGTCTACTGTATTAATGTTTTAGTCTTTCACTTAAAAATACCCAGTGAGTTCTTGTGAGGATTTTATAGAGTGAATTCCCATAATTGATGATTTTGCTGATTTTTATCTGTCTCTAAAGCTACCACATTACAAATCGAGTATCAAAATATGCATTTTAAAACACTGTCCAGATTTCATCTGATATTCTCACATTTCATTTTGTGAGAATATAAAATTATAGGCATTGTACTTTGTGTTTGATCTAGCCACATCTCTGGAATCACTCTACTGGGCGCTCCATCTGAGATGTATACGTATGGCACACAGTACTGGTTGATATGTCTCGCTGCCTGTATTGTCTGCATCATTGTGGCTGTGGCCTACATGCCAGTCTTCTACGCTCTTCAGCTTACCTCCACATATGAGGTCAGTACGGTAGCTTATTACTAAAGCCACAATTTTTAGTACCGCATCGTGTGTAGGAGCGTCAGTTGTGTCGTGACTGTGTTCGCCCAGACCGAGAGGCCAGCCATCAGCACTGAGCGAAACAGCCCTATGCACACGGTAACGTGACTAAGAATTGTGACTTTACTTATTACTTACCAAACCACTAATTATTAGAATAAAAGCACAACTTTAAACAAGGAGTATCCTGAATATTTCAATTATTTTGAATGTATCCACAGTTGTATTTTATTTTTAATTGGACTGAGAAAGCACAAAACAAAAACACTGTAATTGAAATTAAGGTAATGTACTTCATACGAAGGGCGTCTCAAAAGTAAGTTGCACTATTTTTTTAAAAAATAACAAAAAGTTTAAATATTTTTAAAAGGGTATATTTTGAAAGCTACATTCAGTACCTATTTTTCCCACATAATTTCCTTGAACCTCAATACATTTTTGATACCGTGGTAACAGTTTTTTAACCCAATGTCACACCACTCTCCCGCCAAACTGGATAGCCATCTTTCCACTTCTTGTTTCAGTTCCTCGTCATTTACGAAGCGCCTTCCCCCAAGATGTTGTTGCAGCTCCGGTCACTCGGTGCAAGGTCAGGTGAATAAGGTGGATGACCGAAAGCATCCCATTGGAACTGCTCAAACAGGGCTTGAGTTTCACGAGCAGTGTGCGAGCGAGCGTTATCGTGGAACAGAAAAACTGTTTTGCTCAACTTTCCCCTCCTTTTGTTTTGTATGGCTCTTCTGAGTTTTCTCAGCACCTCACAATAGCGAGCAGCTGTCATCGTGGTCCCACGGGGCAGGTAATCGATTAACAGTACTCCCTTCGAATCCCAGAATATCGTTGCCATGACCTTGCCAGCCGATGCAACAACTTTGGCCTTTTTCGGTGCTGCCTCATCCTTTCGTTTCCACACCATACTCTGTCTTTTGGATTCGGGTGTCCAGTGATGGATCCATGTTTTGTCCCCGGTCACTATTCCGTCGAATCAGCCATCTCCCACATCCTCAAAAAATTGCAAAAATTGCAATGCGGCGTCAATTCTCTGCTCCTTGTGTTGTTCTGAAAGCATGCGAGGAACCCATCTTGCACACACTTTTGATAGACACAGATCCTTAGAAATAATCCTGTGAAGTGATGCACGGCTTATTTCAATATAAGGAGGAAGTTCAAACAAAACTGCATCAAGTGTAAGGCGCCGATCGGTGTTCACGACTGCTCGAACCTCGTCAACAATATCCGGAGCGCGGGAAGTGGAGGGTCGGTCACTTCGCTTCTCATCGTGTAATGTTGTTCTCCCTTCAATGAACGATTGGCGCCAAAGAGAAACCATTTGTATTGACATAATGTCTTTTCCATAAACACTGCACAACTCGCGATGCATTTCAGTCGCACATTTATTTTTTCCCGTCAAAAAGTGGATTACAGCGCGAACTTCGCAATCGGCGGTAGGAACGAGTGGAGTCTCCATTGTTACTGCCATTTTAGTATCCAAGCAATAAACTTAGGTACCTAGGAATTTTACAGTGATGCTACTACACCCATACCTATATTCCCTGGGACTTTTAGACTTTTCCCGCCTACCGCGCGGATTTAAAAAAATAGTGCAACTTACTTCTGAGACGCCCCTCGTAACAGATAAAGGAAAATTCTGTGATTAAATATGTGGGTGATTCAAATACAAACGGTAATTACTTTTTAGATGTTTATTGATTACACATATACATAAATGACATTTCCAGTATGTCTCTACCCTTCACGCTCTACACGCTTTAGCCAACGACTTGGAAACTTGAATATTGCTTGTTCAAAAAAGTTTCAGGGCGCGTCCTCAACGCTCTTCAGCGTTTGCGTTGCTTTCGAATTGTTCCCCTACAAGCGATTCTTTAATGGACACAAACAAAAAATGGTCCGGGAGGGTGGACAACTCTGGACTGTAGGAAGGGTGACCCAATGGATGTCCTCCACTGGAGGAGGTGTGAGGTTTAATGTCGTCTTGAAGGGTGTCATCTCTGATGGACATATGTCTTTTCTTTCGGTAGGAGCTTTTGCTGACCTTAACAATTGGCAATAGTAAGCCGTACTCACCGTGCGTCGATCGTGAAGAAAATCAACGAGTAAAACTCCTCTGTAGCCAAAAACAACACCGCCAAAACTTTCCGGCGGAGAGGCTAGTTTTGCCTGCACTGGCCAAGCTTCATCCTCTCTTCGCCACTCCTTGTTCGCCATTTTGAATTCCAGAGTGTATTGATGGGCTCTTGTCTCAACACATGCGACGATGCCTTAAAACTGCTTCCCTTCCTTGCCGAAATCGATTCAGAAGTCTCTCACAGATCTCCAAACTGATTTGTTTCTACTGGTCGGTTAACAACTTCATCTGTGAGACTTGGCCTTGGGCGTCAAGCATGACCCTCGTTTTGTACAACTCCTCTGACGGCCTTAAATTGTCTGGTACCAAGTAAATACTCGATCTGGGACAATCTAGTGTTACCAAACTGTGCCTTCAAAGGAGTTAAAATCCCTGAGGGTTCAACCCCTTCATTGGTTAATAGCTTTATAATAATGCCTTATGCAAAATGCCCAGATTAGAAGTCTCTATTATCTGTAAAATTTTGGCCCTATCACAGGGCAGTATTCTGGCCGGTCACAAAGCGGAAACAGGAGAGGGAAACGCTGTCCCCGACCTTTATAACCCGGCCGCTGTAAGTTTGCACTTGACAGCTCGCATGGATTCGCGTCAAGTTGGCTGTTTTGCGCTTGCGACGTTTTCAATATACGGTAGCAGACGACGTAGCTTTCTATCGCGTCACAAAACCGCACAAACAATGCTATGAACATAATCTCTTCTGAGGCACTAGCTTGCACATTAAATTTTGTGTGTATAATACGAATAATTTATATAAACATCATATAAAATAAAGAATAAATATAAATAAATAAACACCAGCAACACTATCAACAATAACAAATATAGCTCGCGAAGAACAACTAGACGCATATTATAGAATCACAAACTGAAGCACGTGGCTGGAAGCAGTGATATCCGGCAACAGAGCGTTTCCCTCTCCCGTTTCCGCTTTGTGACCAGCCAGAATACTGCCCTGTGATTGGCTCAGGAAATTTTACGGACGGCGCTTTTCATCCGTTATTCTGCGAGTGTACCAACTTAAATACCAGCTGTCAAGTGCAAACTTACAACGGCCGAGGTATAGGGCCAAAATTTTACACATAATAGAGACTTCTAAACTGGGCATTTTGACATACGGAACCATTGGCCGGAAATTAATATTTTGGATGCCACGCGATCTTGAAGATCACTTTTGCAAACTGCTTTAAGTTTGGCACCCATAACTTAACCAAGCTAGAGCTCACAGCAGGTGTTCAGAGTGGCTCCACCCGTCTCAATGTGTGCATTACAACAACACATGACATTTTGTCGCATTAACTCCTGCAGCACATCTCTTAGGAACACGAGTAGTGTTGACCATTCAAGCGGGGTGGCTATGAGCTGATCCTGTACAACTCCTGCCTCACATGTTAATATCAGTAAACCTTTGCTGATGGCCAGACACATTGATGGCATGTGGATTGTTGTAACTCCACATATAGCTATTGGGGCTGTTTGATAGACCATCAAGGGCAGTGGCGGCTCGTGACTTGTCGCGGTGGGTGTGCAGTATATTACATCCTCTCCACTTTTACTCCCTATCTTTCTCTGACACACATTACGCAATTCTAATTCGCATTTCATATGGGCATTTGAAATCTTAAAGCACTACAGTCCATATCGGACCAGGGCCGGCCAACCCGACTGCCGGCCTCACGCCGGGGTGGGCGATCATCCAAACGATACAGGTCAGCATCTCGACAACCCCAGCCAGAAAGTTGGCTTTCATGAAAACGGCCTAATCGGTGAGCAATACAAGCTGCAGGCAGTTTGGTACTATGGTGCAGCGCTGAATAATCTGTTGACAGAACTGGAGTCTGCGTTGAAAATCTTTTGACCCCAGTACTTGCACCCGTAGGGTATGATAAGGCTGCAATTCTTGTGCCTTTAGCACTTTGCACACAGAAGTTTTCGAAACATTAAGCTCATGGGGATGTTACAAGCAATTATTCCTAAAGTATTTTTTTGGTCAGTGGCTTTGGTTCTATTCCCGTTTTTCGATAAATTGTTTAACTTTGACCTGTATCCTGAGCTATACCAGCTAGAACTGCGTATAGTGAAAATAGGTGCATTTAGCATATAACAATCAGATTTTAAATAATTATACACCTAATGGACATCGTTCAAATTCCCATTCTGCAGAAATTATTTCAAAGTTAAAGAACTCTGAACAAAAAGGATTAAACCTTCGAAACAAGAGTACACATATGCACCTGTCTTAAATTTTCTTTGAAACGACAACGCTTGCCATGGACTCTTGGTTCGAGGCTAGGAGGGTCGATGTGAAACATTTTTCAAACTATGAGTCTTAGAAGTACTGGTTGTTTTTACAAACAATCAATTCTTCGTTAAATTTATCGCAAAAGAACATTATTAGGATCAATTCATGACTCTTAAATTTGGTATCAACAGCTAGAATAGACATAACCGAAGGAAAATGTAATGCTTTCCTCTGAATTTTAAGCTAAATACGCACAATTAAATACTATTACTACTGGCACGACGTTGAAAAAGGAGAAGATTGAAAAGTTTCAAGCAGGAAAAAGACCTAAAATGGTACAATGAAATAAAAAGGGGAAGAAAATTATGCGCATTACTGTTTATACTACTCCTTCTGAAGTTAGTGCATAGGTGGGGAGAACCGACACATCGTGCCATTTCCGCTACATCGTAGTTTTAACCCCGTCCACTCTCCTACACACCGGTTAGCTACCAGGCCACGCCACCGTGGTTATCTATCTACATCAGAGAACCGGCCAGTCCCTCAAATCTTGGCAGTGGTAGAATCATGTCGCAAAACAAGGTAAAAAGATGCTTCAAAGTGGAATAGGAATATAAGTGATTTGTGTTCCTAGTAAAAATAAAGCACTGTATTTGCTATGCCAAAAGAAAATGTATAGAACGTAATCATAATCACAAAGCTAATACATCATGTTTATATTCGATTTCGCCTTGAAACTGAAGTACCTTGTTTGTAAAGGCATGTGTATACGTAAACACAGAACCGGAACGTAAGGTGGCCCGCATTTGGTGTTGGGATACGTGGAAGGGGTGAATATTCTATTTCATTCCTGTCATCCCTCTTCCCCATGCCTAGTATGGTGTTTTAGTAGGTTGTATATGAAAAGCTTCTTATGTTGACATATAGACGTTGGCTGTCCCTTTCTTTACATGCTTGCAACTATCTTATGTTTATGATGATGGCAAATGCATTTTATTGTGATGATAGTGATAGTGGCAGCAGCATGGTGGTGGTAAGGGGGAGGGGATGCTGATAATGTTGACAGTGACGGTGGTGGTAGTGGTGATGATGCTTAATTATGGATGCATCCCTCGTAAAGGCCGCAAGACTAGCTGTTTACGTTTCAAAATGTAGTGCGCCCATATGTCATCAGAGCTGTTGGAACGTGTCTTAAGAGAGGCAGACATTCCCTCTCTGTTTGAGTATGACGTCATATAACTAAATTAACTCATACACACCATGTTAAACTGAGTGAAATAAAATGAACATTTTGGGAGGGGGGGATCTGTCTAATTAACCCATAAACTATAAGTACTTTAGTAACAATGACTAATGCATTAATTAGTATTAGCTTCAGTCTTGATAAAGAGGACATAGAAAAAACAATGCTAAATAAAAGTCTAGAAATAGCCCCAAAGGAACACGAGGTTAACTCAGGTTAGGTTAGGTTAGGTAGTGTATGTTTAAAAAAGAATGGAGGTCCTACCAGACTTATCCTCTCCCGCGTCATTTCACCCCTTAAGATATAGAAATTTACAGAAGGTTCATAAAATGACATTAAGAGGAGTATAAAGTGTTATAACATCCAGAGGAATACATATACCTAAAATACGGTTAGGTTAGACCAGTCATGGGGAAGAGGGATAACAGGAATGCTATCGAGTATTTACCCTCTCCACTTACCCCACCACTAAATGCAGGTCACCTCTCCTTTCCGGTTCGGTTTGTTTGCAGAAGCACACGTCTTTATAAACAAGATAAGCTTCAAGGCGTGCAATCGCGAAATCGAATAGAAACATGATGTATTGGTTTTGTGATTACGTTAGTACATTTCCTCTTGGCATAGCAAACATAAAGCTTTATTTTTACTGGGAACACAAAGCAATAAAATTATGTTCCCATTCGGCTTTGAGATATCTTTTTACCTTGTAATGCGACATGATTCCAAAACTGACACAATTCGAGGGACTGGCAGGTTCTTTCAGATAGGTACATAACAACGGGAGCGTGGCCTGATAGCTAACCGGTATGTAGCAGGTCGGTCTGGGTGGCTCAGTTGGTTAGACGCTGGCCTACTGATCCCAAGGTCGCGGGTTCAAACCCGGCCCAGGCCGATGGTTTTTAAGTGTGCTTAAAAACGACAGCTCCATGTCAGTAGATTTACTGGCATGTAAAAGAACTCCTGCGGGACAAAATTCCCGCACACCGGCGATGCTGATGTGATCTTGGCAATTGACAGCGTCGTTAAACAACAAAATAATTTTAATAATGTCAGTTTTCCCCATCTATAGGTTATGATGGAATAGAACAGTTATTGACGATGATAATCGTAGTGGTGATGGTGATGATGAGAGAAATGTCTAATTTAGAGTACCTTAAGATAACATGGATCAAGTCCGCCTCTTAGTTACCATGGCTGCTACATGATTGGGTTAGTGGTAAAATAAAATAAAAATAATAAATGTAATTAATGTGGTAAATGTATGAGTAGTTTGGACTGTTCTTTGACTCTTATAAAGCGACAATAATTACTGCAAAACCTAGTGAAATTCTCTTACTCGGCTAAAATGCCTATAAAAGTGTCCTAAAGTATAGCGAAAAGCGTCCAAAATATTGGTGCCAGTGTCTAAAATACCCATCACAGTGCTTAAAATAGTTCTAAAATATCTGAAACTGTCCTTAAACACGTAGAGATACATCTATGAATGCTTGAAATACTTGCTTCGGTATCCTAAATATCCTGAAAAGTATCCAGAATGCCTTTGAAAGTGCTTAAAACAAGCATAAAAGTGGTCAGAATATCACAAAAGTTACTAAAATAACTATCAGATTGCCTAAAATGTCGTTAAAATCGCCTGAAATGTTCTGAAATATGTTTAAAATAGGCGTAAAAACTTTCAGAATACCTGGAAACTGGGTGAAATATCTTCCAAAGGGCCTAACTTGACATCAAAATGCCTTGAAACGGGTTTAAATTGCCCAATAACCTTGAAATTGCCAGAAATGTGTTAAACAAGTCGTAAAAGCACCCTGAACACTCCCAAAGTGACTAAAATATATATTTAATGGTCCAAAATATCATCAAAATTCCTTGAAATGTCCAAAAAATTGATAAAAATAACTCACATGACCCTCAAAATTGCCTGAAAAGCGAGCACCCGGAATCAGTGGCCCCGCTGACACCGCGGCATGGGGTGCCCCGATCTAATGGGCCCCCAGACTCCCTTAATACTTTTCTTTAAAAGGGCATTTTATATTCCATTCTACCATGCAAAATCGCTAGGCAGAAGCACTGGAAGAGATGCAGTTCACTGATAACATACTGGCAACAAAATTTGTATCATGTAAGCACTTCCTACACTTTTTTACTTACAAGAGTCATTCCATGTCATCGCACAAAATTTGACCTTCATGTCTCCGATTTCATTAATATTAAATGTACGTGTTCTGTGAATGAAAAAATGATACCCCTATTTTTTTTGTTTTTTGTTTTTTTTTTTTTTTTTTTTTTTTTTGTTTGTCTGTAAATTAATTATTTTGGTAAATATAAAGCATTAAATTTTCGGATATTTCTCGCACACAGTTCTACATGAACATAAATATCTCTGTTATTATTTTTCAGATAAAAACGACCTGTAGCTCATTTTAAACATTGAAATGTGTACTTTATTTATACGTTAATCAAAAATCAATTAATTTGATATTTCCTATTTTTACAGGGCCATTAACATTATAAACATCATTAACAATACTTACTCTACACTAAACATTTCCGGGAGAATTTTTAAAAGGTAGCTTGATGATGCCATGTAATCCTAGAAAAAGTTCAGAATGGAATTCTAATTACATGCAGAGAAATTAAAGAACTTAGCAAGCCGTGCAGACTGGAGTAACGCTTCATCCACGGCTAGAAGGTATACACACCGCGTGCAGCTGATTGCAAGTCATGCGTTGTACTTCCGTCAAGGTCAAACTGTTAGCATAAACACTTAAATGGGTCATTTCACGTCAAATCGAACATTTTTTAAACTTGACATACTATTTTCTCCATTTTTTTAATCTTATCAATAGATGCGATTAAATAATCCGTATGTTTTCTTTTTGGTGTGACACGTTTATTTTGGGCTTTATTAATATTATTTTTACGGTATATTCGCATAATGTATTATATAAAAATCATTATACCCAGGCCCGAATTTAGGACCTCTGACGTCCCTGGGCAAAAAAAAAAAAAAAAAAAAAATTGCTACCCCCCCCCCTCCCCAACTTGCAATACATATATTACTTAAATTTTCACAACATAGAGAATGGTGTCACTAGTTTGGATACTTAAGTATAAGTGGCAAACACCATAAGTGAGGTTATTAAAATTTAAGTAGGAACGTCTTAATAGAAAGAAAGGGGCACCAGCCCCTATTAGATGTCAAAACATATACTGTTTAAATAACGAGAGGCTTCCTCCTTACCCTGTCTTGCAAACAAGTTTCATGAGTTCGTTATAGACCATTTTCACTGGTAAGTCTGATTCAATTGCAAGAACACCAAGATAACTAAGACAATCCTTCACTTGTGATGTTCTTAAATAATTATTTATGCGTCTTAGAGCAGAAAATAATTTCTCAGTTGAGCAGTTGGAAGCAGGAATGCTCAAGTATATTTGTAGAGCTATGTTTAAGTTTGGGTAAGCACTCTCTAGACAGTTACCTTACAGCTGTGTAGGAGAGTGCGTCGCATTTTCATTCTTTTCTATGTAGCTTTTGAAGTGTAAGCATTCAAGTACAAATGCTGAATCTTCAAGATCCGAACTGTAGACTTTCTGAAGTCTGGATGATGTTTCCTGAATTTCAGGTGGACTAAGCATCTTCAGATTTGTCAAAAACATAAACGGTTCACTGAATTCCTTGTAGGAAGAAACTCTGTTGTTCAGTTCTTCAATCAATTTATCCAGAATCAAAAGGAACTTGATGTTTCATGTCTATGCTTTTTTTAATGGTGCAGCTTTCCAGTAATTTTGCCGCCCCCTAAAATTTGCCGCCCTGGGCAGTTGCCCTGTTTGTCCTTACGTAAATACGGCCCTGATTATACCGAATACTATTTGAAGTTCAGAATTTTCGTGGTTGCAGCAGTCTAAAATAAAAAAAATGCAGTTTTGCATGCCATTGTTTTAGGTTCACTCAAAATATAAAATAGGCCCCTTTTAGGGGGTAGTATTTTTAAAATATATTTGTATTACTAAACGCTTACTTTTAAAAAATTGAGAAACTATAATTATAGTCAGAAGTATTGTGCATTGAACTAAGCTCGTTTCAGAATGGGATTCGAATAAGATGTGATATAATATAAATACTTTACTAATGACGTGTGCGTGGTGAGTCACATGTATCGACTGAAGAAAGTGCTGTGAACACATGGGCAAGGTGTCATTACATATCCGGTGTTTATTGTTTGCATAATATAATTTTATCGCTAAAGGGAGCACGAAATAAGAAGGCACATGAGTAGCTCCAATCCCTACTCAGCTATGGAGCGCTGTTGCCGGAGCATATCGCTATGCGAAAGAAAGAGAGGGGAGATATGCACGTGAGCGTTACCGGTAGACAGCAGCGAGGACGGTGAAGGATTGCAAGGTGCACATTTAAAACCTGTCATAACAATTTCAATCTCTTTAATATGAGACAATAGGATGTTCCTTACGATGCAATTTGTAAGTTAACAGAGCGAAGCTCCGGAAATAGTTTCCCCAATATCTGCCAACCAGAATTTGCAATGCGGTTATTAATATAAGGCAAGTGTGTTAGGCTAACATCTCATCAAAGTTTATATTATATTACATATAGCAAAAGCGGAAACTCGCCATTGAACACAATATTTTTTAAACCAGCTATGTGAAGACTATTTTTAGCAAGCTTATTTCATAGCTCAGTAAGAAACATCAATATGCAGTGTTGATTAAAAATTGTGAACGTTGTATCGCAAAGAGAATTTGCCATAACTTACATTTTTGGTTTAAAACACGTAATCCAGGAATGACTTAACATACCGTATTTTACCCCATTTGCCCCTTCCCCCCCCCCCTCACATATTTCCATGCCCTATGACTTTTCATCACTAAAAAATATTTACCTATTAAATATCGCATAATTGCCTCTCCTGGTTCGTTCTTATTGGAGCGGCCTTCAAATGACTTGATAATGGACAACAATCGACGCAGCGCTTGCCACAAAACTGATTCTCACGTCGTCGTTCAACCAGAGCGGACGTGCTTTGCTTCTCACTGGTGGAAAGACGGAATTTTCAGCCATCCCTACGGAGCAGGAGATCCCGCAAGAAGGTGGAGTGCGCATGCCGGTGGTGCACAAGCTTCGTACTAATACATTAGCCAAAGACAACGTAGGGTAGCTCTATAAGAAGTTTGGAAAGCAAACTTTAGAGCTTACCGAAGGCTAGCTTTCCCGGAGCGGCAACAACTGGCTCGTGATTGGACTTTGCATTGGAGTGCCTGATTGGTGCTTGCATCAAGCATCGGTATTGGTCTCCAAATACTGCAAACAAGGTCCCGACTAACAAGCAGTAGCGGTTTATCAACAAGGCTAGAGCCAACACCTTCGGGTGGATATAGGCGCATCCTTTGGGTGTTCGGTCCGCTGTTGGCAACGCTTCTTAGCAACCGCTGCTGAAGGTAAGTGGTCAGCCCGACAATATTGTATGTCTACAATGTCTACTAAACCCAATCCCACTGTCAAAAACAGCAAAACCAGACTCGATACTGAGAACTCAGCAATGCCCAGCACATCTGGCGCAAACAATAACGTCTCCGCAAGCTCACCTCAGGAGACAGTCAACCGGCGACGCCGAAAGCCCATACAAGGCGGAAATGGCAACGCCAAACGTTTGGCACTAACCGAATACACGTCCAACCAAGACGCTAAACGCGAATCAAATTCACGTTTAGGCCAAACCTCAGAGGCAAACTCTGACAGCTCCCGCGAGGATTCAGATGCGGAATACAATACAGACGAGACTGTCGTCCAGTCTGAAACGTCCAGGATGGACGAAGACGAGGCAAGCTCCTCTGACATCTCTACTGAGGTGGACGAGGCACAATTTCGAGAAGTGGTCAACCGTCGGAAGAAGCGCCAACGGAACCCATCAACTGTCTCGACTGACGAACAAACTGGTGAACCAACTGAAAAACCAGACAAGCAGCATATTCCGCCTATCATTGTAGACGACTTCAGGGGTATGGTGGGCTTCTTAAAAGAAGTCATGCCAACACTTTCGGGGTCGTGCTCGGTGACAAGGAGGAAGAGCCGCTATGTCTTTCAGACGAACCATGTGAGGGACTACAACACCCTCCTATCTGTCCTTGAGAAGAGAAATCTCCCTCACTTTACGTTTGGTCTCGACAAAACTCGAGACATCCGCCGTGTCATCAGAGGTCTTCCATTAGATACGCCCGTGGGCGATATCGAAGAAGAGCTCAGACGCAAAGGCATCACCCCTCGACTGGTAAGGCAACTTACCAAACCGGGCGAGAACGGGGAAGCCAAGGGACCAATTCCTCTTTTCCTGGTTGTGGTGGAGAGGGCGTGTGATCCGGAGATGAAAATCGACGGAGTCACGTCTCTCTGCTACCTCAGGGTGAAGGTGGAAGCTGTGAGGAGTTCTTTTGGGCCCCCACAATGCTACCGATGTCTTGGCTTCAACCATTCGAGCCATTTCTGCCGCAGAAACCTTAGATGTCTTCGCTGTGGTGATGCGCACCACAAGGAATCCTGCCCTAGACAGATAACAGATGATCCCACCTGCGCAAACTGCAAGGGCAAACATGTGGCCTGCTATGGAGGTTGCCCTGCGAGGAAGAGAGTGATCGCCTCCAGGAAACCACAGATACCTCAAGGTCCAACTCCCGTCAGAGGAGACCAAGTGAGACCTTCCACCTCAAATTACCAGGCCCCTCAACCCCAACTAGCCAACACCCCTAGAGTTTCGCAAGCTCAAACAAACCAACGCACCTCGGGTAATCCATGGACGTCTCGAGAACAACACCAGCAACCATCACACAACACACAACATCAGCCCCAAAATAAACCTCCCTCACAAACAATCCCAAGGCCGCAGAGGGAGAGAAAACCCCGGAAGCCAAAACGAGCACCCAGAGTGGTCGAAGCGAGGGATGTTTCCACCACCCGACAACATCAGGAGGAGGCTCGAGCCGAGGAGGCTAGAGCCGAGGAGACACCAGCACCCCCTCCTTCCACAAACAACACCCCCTCATCCCCTACCTTTCAGCTCACTGACCTGCTCAAATGGGCGCAGCTAGTTTTGCAGACCCATGGGCAAAGGATTTGCGATCTCATCGTGAGATACAGTTCTGCGAGCGACTCAACAGCCAAGACGCTCATTGTAATGGAGGGGCTCGCCCTCCTAACCTCCGTACTCCAAAACACCCAAAATGGCCAGACAAACTAGGCCAAGCACCTCATTTCGGTTCGCGTTTTGGAACGCGTGCGGATTGGCTGGCCAGGCGGGGGAGTTATCCCACTTTGCCCGCACTTATGCCCTAGACGCTATTCTAGTTAGCGAAACTCACCTACGCCCAAATGCTCGCTTCCGTTTACCGGGCTACGTTTGCCACAGAACTGATCGTCAAGGTCGTCCTGGAGGCGGAACGGCGGTGTTCGTAAGGCAAAACGTAGTCCATCGCCCAAACCAGCTCCCACCCCTTCAAACACTAGAGGCCACGGCTATCACTCTGAACCTTGACGGCACAGAGATACTGATAGTCTCAGTATATCACCCTCCACGAAGGCAGTTTGTCCCTAATGACTACCATTCCATCCTAGCCCTTTATCCCAACGTCATCCTAGCTGGGGACTTCAACGCCAAACACCAACGCTGGCACTGCGGTCGAAGGGCGGATGCCCGAGGCAATTCCATCATCCGCCTCATCGACGCGGACCCCGAACTAAGGGTGGAGGGCCCGTGGCAACCCACACATCACCCGCATGGTCTAGGGCTACCCTCGGTCATAGAGTTTGCGATCATAAAGCATTTCCCATTTCATCTCACACTGACATCAATAAATGCTCTCCAGTCAGACCACAACCCAGTACTGGCAGAAATCAATACCCGGATTGCCAGTCATGACAGCTTAAATTACACTCGGGAAACGGACTGGGAAGGTGTTCGTAACTGCCTTCGTACCTCCATCCCACCTAACCCCAGAATCAACGACATCCCAACTCTTGAGGCGGCAGTTTCTTCTTTCACATCCATTGTGACAAGAACTGCCCAAAATCTGACAATCCGTGCTCCAGCTCCCTTACACCCAGACGTCCTCCCACTTGACATAATCCTCCTTATCCGTCGGTCCTGGGCGGCACGAAGGCTTTATCAAAGGCATCGCACACCCCACAACAGAACCCTATTACGGCGACTGCGCCGACTGGTCGGGGCTCGACTGCGTGAGCACCGAGTGCAAGCGTGGGAGAGCAAGATGGCCAGCCTGGACACTGAAAGTGGGGATGTGTGGAAGATCGCCAGATGCCTTCGAAACCGTCGTGGCCAATACAACTCGCCAATCCAGGGCACCCGAGGCCTGGCATACGAGCCTGAAGCCAAAGCCAACGTGTTCGCTGACTATCTAGAGCGGACCATGTGCCCCAGAGACGACCCCCAGGACTATAGATTCTCAGAACGTACCCGCCAAGAAGTATGTCGATTCTTACGACGCCCGCCGGAGGATGCGGAACGACTACCGGTGATACGTCCCAGCGAAACCCATGGCGCATTAAAACGCCTCAAAATCAAAAAGGCGGCGGGACCTGCCGGACTAACTCCCCTCATGCTTCGTCACCTTCCCTTCAACGCCGTGCTCTTCCTAACTAAAGTATTCAATATGTGCCTTACCCTGGGTCACTTTCCACGCGAGTGGAGAGAGGCTCGGGTGATCTGCATTTTGAAACCTGGGAAAGACCCGGTACACCCCTCCAACTACAGATCCATAAGCCTTTTGTCCATCCTCTCGAAGGTTCTAGAGAGGATGATCCTAACCCGATTATCCCCTTTACTGAGAAACATGCAAGCCATCCCAGAACATCAGTTCGGCTTTCGACCTGGGCACTCTACACCTCAGCAACTGCTGCGTGTGGTGGAGGCTGCTGCCCTGGGTTTTCAGGAACGCGCATTCACTGCAGCGGTATCTCTGGATGTGGAAAAGGCCTTCTCAACCACATGGCATACAGTGCTACTTCATAAGCTGATTCACCTGGGGCTACCCACACAACTCATACACATCCTACACAGTTTCCTCCGACACCGGACCCTCATAGTCACAGTTGCTGGACGAACCTCCACAATTAGGCCAATAAGAGGCGGAGTCCCCGAGGGCTCTGTTTTGTCCCCTACTCTCTTCAGTGTCTATATAGCAGACTTCCCAACAGAACCACAGGTCAGTATAGCGCAATACGCAGATGACGTATTACTATACTGCACCAACAGAAACGTCCACAGAGCCTTCAACCCTATTCAAAGACACCTCCGCCTAGTCCAAGACTGGTGCCGACGATGGAGAATGTCTGTTAATCCAGACAAGAGCCATGCCATCCTGTTCACGAGACGTCCCAGACCTGCAGACTGCCCCACCTTCCAACTTCGGGGTCAAAGGATCCAGTGGAGAGACACCATCACCTATTTGGGAGTCAAATTAGACAAAAGTCTAACATTCCGAGGTCATATTAGAGACCTATCAGCGCGGTCGCAGGGGGCTATTGCCTCACTGTACCCTATGCTGAAATCTGAGGGGCATGGCAGCGGGTAGTTGGCTTCTGTGGCTCCAGAGGGCGCAGAACAGAGGACTTCGGTCCATCTACTCTGTCCCTTTATCCTTCCCCGTGAGACTACTTCACGAAGCCTCATCTCTTCCATACGTGGAGGATGAAATTAGGCGCCGGGCAGCAAAATTGTACGCCAAATTACCCAACCACCAAAGCGTCCTGGTTAGATCTCTAGGTGATTATGACCCCACAACACGCCGCTTCAAGTCGTATAGGGTTCCCCGTATGGCTTGCGGGTATATCCCATAACAACGTTGTTCACCCATCAGCAGCAAAAGCTAAACTACAAAATAATCCCAACAAAGAGCTATTCGGTTCAAAAATTCAACCCACCATCAAAATTCAAAATTTAAAAAGATTGAAAAATCTTAAAACTTGTTTAAACACTCTTTATCTCCACAGAATGCAAACATTGCTGAGTTCTGCGAGTCATCAGCTAAGGGGCAAAATAGCCTCCTTATTATATAAGCCTTAACCTAAATTCAAAAACAACACCCTTAACCACCCTTTACCAAAAATTCTACCTGCGGTTAAACCCTATTAAGGGTAGGTACGCAGAAAAATATCGTCGGGCTGAACCACAGCCTGCCACTATGTCGTCGTCGTCGTCCACAAAACTCGTATAGCCATTGTCATAACGTATCGTAAAGTTCAAATGTGACGTTACACACGTGTTTGTTTCTAAGTCAATTTCTTACAAGTCGTCATATTGTTAAAAAGAGTTTAAAAAAGCTGGTATTTCTGGTGCCATTAATGGTTCTTACATGTTGTGAAATAGTGAAAATGAAGATGTGTTATCTGAGCCAGATATAAATGAAAAAAGTGATGATAGTGACGGAAGTGATACCGTAGAACAGTCAGAGAAAAGAAACAATGAAACAATACATTGTAGGCCCAATGAAACCGTGGTATGTATCCAGTTCATTCACAAATTACTGTATACCTATATAACTTTTACATAATGCTACATGATTTCCCTTCCTTTCGGAATTCCTAGAAGCACCACTCGCATAATTCCCTCCCCAGTGTTTTCAAGCAAATTATTCGAGAAAAAAAAAGGAGGGGAGGGAATTACACGATAAAATACGGTATATGCACCAAGCTTTGAAGCCCACTTCTTTATACCGATTCAGCAGTACATCTTTCTGAAAGTCGTCCAGATTCGAAATCCGTTTTTTCTGTTTTATGGTTTTTTTTTCCGGGGGATATAAACAAGGGCTGCCCGGATTCAGAAGTGGTTATTTTACCTTGTTGCACTACACGCGACAATGAATGTTCACTTACATTGCATGATTTAGCTCTTAGCGCCCGGCTCTGTTTAAATACAATGTTCGCACGCACGAACTTCTGCTGAGGACAATTCTTTTAAAAAAGTGTAAACACTGAAAATAATAGCCCGCGCATCTGAATGCAATACTTTTCCTTTCGATTTACTTGTCTGTAAGCCGCTCGTACCAGGTTTTGTTAATGCCATATTTCTTAGCAACAAAACGAGTTACAGTAATTATAAGACACAGGTAGCACTGTTGCACTATTTCAGACATGGAACACGCATAAGAATAAACTAAATTCCTTTTCCTTTCCTACAGACATCTCACTCCTTAAGAAGAAAGATAGTTGAGACGATAAATAAACAATCATGATGCAAGGCAAGTGTCGCTTGCTATCGCTGAGCGCAGCGTTTGTTTAATCACTCATATCTTGGGCTACAGGCCACCTAAAATTTTGCTTCTTGGACAGTCAGCTTCAACATTTCTAGCTCTTTGCAATGGAATTCTTTGTAAGAATGAGCCGTTGCTGGATTTGATGAGCGCAAAGAGAAAAGTGAAAAGTAAATATTGCGCTAGACAGCGCGTTACCGAACTGGGCAACGTCGCCTCTCTAGGATTGGCTACTTGCTCTCACACACCTTCTTGAAGCTCCGCCTCATGTGCCTTCTTATTCCGTACAGCTTATAGTTGACCTTTAGTGTGAGCTGTGGTGTTGATTGTGCTTGTGTATAATCTTGGCTGATTTGGTGCAACGGAGTTACGGCTACTGTTTTAACCCCTTCAAATTAATCACAGAGTTCGTAATAAAAAGCTGAGACCAGTGACGTCAGCAATGCTGATTAAACTTAAATTAGAAGACTTAAACTTATCTCGCGATTTGAAATTTTGTGATAGTTGCCGCATTTCAAAAATTTCAAAACTTCCAAAGGAACAAACCACCACCGAGTTATGTGTGCCTAGTGCTAGTGAAAGTTTGGTAGAAGAACATGATAGTGACAGCTCCTCATCCTCTAGTGACGCAGTAAATATCGCCAAACACATGTAACAGATAAACTGAACGACAGTTTGGCTGCAATAGGAGAATTTCCAAAAAAGAAAAGAAAACTCGCAAAAACGCTACCCTAGAGAGAAGTTGCAGAAAATACCACAGGCAATGAAGCAGAAAATATTTCATGCTGCAGACTCTGCTTCATATGAAACTTCAAATAATTGTGAAATGATACAAAAATTAACAGATTCTTTCCATGAAACGGATGACAAAAATCTTAAAATACAAATACTGATGATTTTTGACAGTTGGTCGTACAATAAAATAAAACATTTTGGTGTCTCAACTCACATGATACGAATATCCAAACAGCTGGCCAAAGAAAAGGAAATTTTAGCAACCCCGTACTCCAAGTCCGGAAAACGTTTAGACCTTACAAAAGGTTTCTGAATTTTATTCAGCGTTTAGTAATTAACATATATTTTAAAAAATACTACCCCCTAAAAGGGGCCTATTTTATATTTTGAGTGAACCTAAAACAATGACATGCAAAACTACATTTTTTTTTAACTTTAGACTGCTGTAACCACGAAAATTCTAAACTTCAAATAGTATTCGGTATAATGTTAAGTAAATTTTCCGGGCTTGTGGGCCGTGGTCGAGTTGGATTGCCTTCCTGGCGTTTCGCTGAAAACTGCGTCCAGCATCTTCAGGGTGATCCAATTAGTGAAATCCCGAGTCCAAATATTAGAGAGCTATAAACTTAAAAACTTAAACTTATGTTATTGACTAATATATTTGCCTGGTGCCGGTACAAAGGGGCCCGGCTTACAGGCTCAAATTTACTTTATATACAGTTAACAGTTTTAAATGGGCACCCTGGTTTGCTTTTTTTTTTTTCCACAACAAAAACCCATACGGTGAGCAGCCTTAGCTCACAGAGAACAGTTTTAGGGTATATTTTCAGTCTTTATGATTGTCCTTTTTTTGATAGATTTTTTTTTTTTTTTTTTTTTTTTTTTTTTTTTTTAATGTACACTGATCCACTCCTCACTCACTCCTGGGCATACCACGCATATGTCCCATCACACGCGCACACACACACACACACACACACACACACGCTCGTATATACATATTTACACACACTGCACTATATACACTTCACTATTTACAGATTTTCCGCAGTTTTCCTGTGCGGCCAGGTTGCAGCTCCCGTGGTGTTTCCGAAGCACAGACATCTTCCGGAGTGTCTGGCCTAGGGCCTGGGTTGCATGGGTGCGCATCAGTCGGCGAGCCATGCAATGTCTAGAACGTTTTAATTCTGGCATATTTACGATGCTTTGGCTCGCCCTTGCCAATATTGGCAATCACGTCATTTTGGTGATTGCTGATGCGCGCCCACGCAACAGTGGCTCTTTTTGTTATTGCCTCGTGAATGGATGGGATCTGAGTTTCCTGGTGAAGGGTTTGGTTAGTGGTTAGGATGGGAGCAGAGAGGATTTTCCGGAGGGAGAGGTTTTGGATGGTTTGGACAGCCTTCAGGGCGGTTTTTGAGGCGTTTGCCCAGGCCACGCATGCGTATAGAACCACTGACAGGATGAAAGCTTTATACAGGACGAGTTTGGACTTCAATTGCAGCTGTTTGCTGCGAAAGATTGGGGCGCATAACTTTAGCCGCTGTCTGCCTTTGTTGGAGCTATTTTTATGTGGGTGGACCAGCACATTGTGCGGTCCAAGGTAACCTCTAAGTATTTAACTTTCCGACGACAGTGCAATACCTGACCACCAACCGTTAGGTCCATTGCCAAAGTGTGATGCCGCTTAGAGAAATGAATCAGCAGGCATTTGTTGGGATTAATTTTAATTTTCCAGTCATGTTGCCATGAGAGGAAGTTGTTAACATAACGTTGTATTTCTGCAAGGCCGAAACGTGACTTTCTATGGTGGTTGTATATTGCAGTGTCGTCAGCATACATGGCGACCTTACATTTGGCGTCCACGGGGAAATCGTTAGTAAATAATATATACAAAAAGGGTGACATGATTGCCCCTTGTGGGACGCCAGCCCGCATCACTCGCTCCCGTGAGGATGGGCGGCCCACATGGACGTAAATCTTCCGTTTTTCTAGAAAATTGTGCAGCAAGTATAGATAATTTTGAAGAGCCGGGAAATTGTGGTGCAGTTTGTAAATAAGGCCATTGTGCCAGCACCGGTCGAATGCGGCTTCTACGTCCAGAAATAGCGCCATCGTTGAAGCCCCATTGTTGAATTGCTCTGTTACGTCATCAGTTAGTCTGGGAAGCTGTAGCTCAGTAGAATGTCCTTTTCGGAAGCCAAACTGTGAATTTGAAAGTTCATGGGATTCCGAAACTTGTTTTTGAAGTCGAGAAACTATAAGTTTTTCGAGCAATTTACCAACAGTAGACAAGACACTAATGGGGCGGTAGTTTTGCGGTTGTCTGGCGCTTTTACCTTGCTTTGGCAGCATAATTACCTTGGCTCGTTTCCAAGTCGAGAGGAAATAGCCTTGCTGCAGAAAGGCGTTAAATATTTTGGTCAGTTGCACCAGGGCTTTTCTCGGGAGATGCTTAAGTTCCTCATTAGTCACTTTGTCTGGGCCGGCAGCTTTCCCATTAGGCAATTTCCTAATGAGCTTGTAAACCTCCTGCGGTGTTATTAGGGGTAGCTGTTGCTCTTGCTTCTGCGCGACCCAGGTTCGTACCCATGTCTGTACCTCCCGTTCTATATCGCGGTTGGTAACTGGGTTTTCGCTGAATCTATCTTCAAGACAGTCAGCGAAGACCTCGGCTTTCTCCTCTTCGGAGAAGTGCAGGACGCCATGAGTGTGCAGCGCCTCAGTTGCGGAGTTGACGCTCGTGGAGACCTTAAATGCCTTTAATAATTTCAACAAGGAAGAGTCCGAATGGGTGGTACTCAGCATTTTGTTTTCCCACTGTTCAGTTTTGTTGATTTTAATTTGATGCCGAATGATGTTGCGTAGCCATTTTGCTAGCACTTTATATTCAGGCTGACGGGTGTACCACCACAGTCTTGTCAAGCGTCGTCTCCGCGCAATGAGTTACTCTACCTCGGGGTACGTGCAAAAACCGGGTGGTCTTGTGGTGTAAGTGGTAGCGCTTCTCTTGGCCGTGTGTAGCGAGGCAGTGAAGTTTTCAATGGCGACATCAATGTCTGCCTCGCTATAGTATGACAGCCTGGGTTGCGCCATCCTGTGCATTTCCATGGTGAACTTATTCCAGTCGGTCTCAGCCCTCCTTCGAGGGCCAGAGGCACCGGCTGAAATGCCACCCTGTATGTCGAAATGCACGGGAAGGTGGTCGGAGTCCAGGCTGTGATACACTGTAAAGTTAATTAAAGGTGTCGCATTTTTTGTTAGTACGAAGTCCAAAATTTCGAGGTCAAAGTCCCCCGATCTGTGCCAAAAAGTGGGATCTGGGGGAAGGTGTACTTCAATGTCGTTATTATCAGTTATAAGTTCAACCAGGAGATTTCCAGCCGCGTTTGCTTGGCGAGAAAAGCACCAGGGGTGCCGGGCATTGAAATCTCCTGCAATTATAACGTGCTCCTCTAAAGCGAGGATTTGTTCGAGGTCACGTATGAAACCTGTAGAAGTGGGGGGCCGATAAAGCGCTACCAGCATCACCGTTTGATTATTTACATGTGTTTTAAGTGCTGTGCACTCTAACGCTGCCATTGCAGGTAGCGTAACAGAAGCATGAGCAATAGTGTTTCTGAGCAAAATAGCAGTCCCTCCCCCCTGTCTGCCAATTCTGTCGTTCCGAAAGATTTGATACCCCTGGAGCTTAAAAGTGTGCTCTTGCTGTAATTTCGTATCGCAAATGAATGCGACATCAATTTTGTTACGCCGCAGGTAATTTTCAAGTTCGTGTTGCTTCCTGTGGATGCCATCTGCATTTCACAGCAGTGCGCGAGTTAAAGTTATGCCTCCCCTTGAAGTTGCCATTTACTCGAAGAGAGTGGTTACCAAACATATGATGGCTTCCAGCTTCTCCGTGGTACTGTTGCAGCTTTTTAATCTTGCGATTATGGGCCGCAACTTTGTTAGTAGCACCGGGAGGTTTAAATCCTTGAAAAGGCTGAAAATTTTTCTTAAACCTCCCAGGTCGCTGGTGGGCGCCTGTGAGGGCTGGGGTTGTGGAGGGGGACCATTCGGTGGTTGCACGTGTGCATTTTGCCCTCCGGCGGCTCCTGCAAAAAGGTGCCGTTTTTGACCAGGGCCGGGTAGAGGATGGGGCGTGGCCCTGGTTGAGTACAAGGAGAGTTCCTGGCTGCGGCTGCCAGTTGACGGACGACGACGACGACGCTATCTGGCAGGCTGAGAACAGCCCGAGGTGTGTCATGCGTGTACCTGCCCTTGTAAGGGCTTAACCACTTTATGACGGGATGTGGGGTTTTGCAGGATGGCGGGTGAAGATTGAGGTAGTAGGTTGTAAAGAGGCAGCAAGATTTTGCTCCTCAGCGGCTGCTTATTCAGTGTGCAACTTCCTTTGGGCACTGCTGGTATAGGGGTCCAATATGGAGGTTCGTGAAATTTAGAATTTTGAATCCAAGCTTTCTTGGAGGACTGTAAGGTATTCAGCTTTCGCTGTTGGAGGGGTGTCTCCTTCGTTACCGGGGGTGCCCGCAAGCCATGCGGGGAACCCGGTGTCCCACACGCGTGAGTTCTGTGGGGTCATAGTCCCCAAGAGACCGAACCAGGGCACTCCTGTGTTGTGGAATCTGGTCGTACAATTTCTTTGCCCGGCGCCTCTATTCTGTATGCGCTGCAGACGCAGGAGATGGGAATCTGCGGCCATGTCCCAGATTTCACAGGCGTATAGGAGGAGTGGGATTATGAGAGCCCGAAAAAGGCGTAGCCTCAGGGGAATTGGCATCCTCGACCGCAACATTGGGTATAGTGAGGCAGTTGCCCCACCGGCCAGCACTGACAGGTCGTTGATGTGTTCCCGAAAAGTAAGGCCCTTATCGAGCTTCACTCCCAGGTAGAAGATGGAGTTTACCCATTCAATCCTTCTTCGCAGATAGGTGAATGTGGGGAGATTGGCGGGGAATCGGCGCTTAGTAAAAAGTATGGCGCGGCTTTTCTCCGGGTTAATGGACAATCGCCAACGCCTGCACCATTCTTGGATGAGGCGGAGTGTCGCTGTATTGGGAGGGAGGCTCTGTTAGAGTGTCTGTTTGTTGTGTAGAGCAACACGTCGTCAGCATACTGGGCTATGTTGACGTGCTGCTCTGTGGGTAGGTCGGCCACGTAGACGCTGAAGAGCTTGGGGGATAGAACAGAACCTTCGGGGACTCCGCCTCGGATTGGCCTGCGTGTGGATTTATTCCCCGCCACTGAGACCACAAAGGATCTGTGTTTAAGGAAGGAGTGTATTAGATGTATGAGTCGTGTGACGGCGGTTACGTTCCATCTTAAATGTCTCGCACCCCCTGTAGCTGGCAGGATGCGCCTCCCCACAGTTCGCACAGTGGGGTACAGCGTCCTCTTTTAGAGAGCTATTTTTTCAAGTTTACTTTATTAAGACTTTTTGGCCTGGTGCCGGTAAAATGGGCCCGGCTTACAGGCTTAAATTTACATATACATATAAATGGCTTTGTACATTTTTACAACTGTTTGGTGTTATATACAAAACCCATACGGTGACCATCATTAGGTCACCGAGAATAGCTCATTTTTGTCTTTTTTCTGAGTTCTGTTCCTTCTTTGTTTTATATACATATGTACATATTTACACTATTTACAGAACACTCACGCATTCACCCACGCACACACTCATGCACACACACATAAGCACACACATTCATTTGCACTGGGCACATCAGATATATGCGTCCCAGCTCGCGCACTGCACTATTTACACTATTCACACTGTCCCGCGGTGGCAGCTCCTGAATATTTTTCCGAGGCGAGGGCCTCTGCCAGAACATGTATGGGTCCTGGGAACGAGGTTGCGTGGACGCGAATTAGTTGGCGAGCCTAGCCGCTTCTAGAATATTTTTATTCTCTTATGTTTGCGGTGTTTCGGCTCGCCTTTGCCGATGTTGGCGATCACGTCATTCTCGTGGTTTCTAATGCGCGTCCATGCCGCCATTGCTCGTTTTTCTATTGCCTCCGGGATGAATGGCATCCGGGTTTCGAGGTGAAGAGTGTGGTTATTGGTGAGGAGTGGAGCAGAGAGGATTTTTCTGAGGGAGAGGTATTGGAGGGTTTGGAGTTGTTTCAGGGCAGTATTGGAGGCATTAGCCCAGGCCACACATGCATACAGGACCACCGAGAGAATAAATGACCTATATAGTATCAGTTTTGATTTCAGTCGCAACTGTTTACCACGGAAGATGGGGGCGCACAACTTTAGCCGCTGTCTGCCTTTGTTGGCGCTATTTTTTATGTGGGTGGACCAGCACATTGTGCGGTCCAAGGTAACCCCTAAGTATTTAACCTGCTGACGGCAGTGCAATATTTCACCACCGACCGTTAGGTCCATTGCCAAAGTGTGATGCATAATAATGCTTCAAACACCTTTCCAATTATTGGAATTATACTAATAGGTCTATAGTTCTCATAACAGGTTTTTATCTCCTTTCTTAAACACTGGTATTATTTTGGAAAATTTAAAAGCATCCGGAAAATGACCAGCTTTGAGGCAACTATTAAAAACGTAAGTTAATGGTTCACATATATATATATGGAGCAGCTAATTTAAGAATTTTAGAATTAATTCCATAGACATCCACGCATGTACTATTATTCAGATTCATAATACCAGAGTAAACATCCTCAACACTAAGTTCTAAGAAATCAAAATTACACTTAGGCTTAGGCAACTTATTTAGAAAGGACATTGATTTGTTAGTAATGGGTATGCTATTCACAATGTCATTGACCTTATCAATAAAGAAAGAATTAAATCCCTCACAATTTAGATTAGGTGGGAATATATCAGACAGAGTTAGAATTTAAATGTTCAGATATTGCAAACCAGGATTTTGATATATTATTAGAGTTCTTAATGAATGCAGAATAGTAATTCACTTTAGTCAACTTTGATATTTCTTTTTTAATTCAATATATTTGCTTTTGTATTCATACATACCAAAATAAACATAAAGATCATAAAACATCATACATTTGTCCTTTAAAATTCGGAGTTCATCGTTGTGCCACTTTTTATTGTTACATTTGTAATTCGGT